>JAAAKL020002115.1:0-27493 GCA_010016065.2 Carybdea cf. marsupialis auct. non (Linnaeus, 1758)
AATCACGTGAAATCACAATCGCAAGAGCGCACAGCTTAGTATTGAGGAGTGATGTCACTGGGCTTCAACATCCAACACACACCTCTCGAAACAAAACGCTCTAATATAAGTTCGTTGGCAGTACAAAGTCCTTCTGCTAGCAGAGACAGAGCTTGTGCAGCTAAATGTAAACAACCTCCAGTAATTTGAGATGAAACTTTGAGCAAGAGCTATACAATCTATTGAAACAAGAATCGTAATAATTCTCGGCACATTCACAACTGAGTAACAGATGCTCCACGATAGCCTTATTTTAGAGTGTGATGAATCAAGCCCACTTTTATTGTAGAAATTGTCCCGACCTCATTACCTGCACCCCTTTACTTCATAACAATGAGTGGTCCGAGAATTGATCCCTGTGGAACTCCAAATGACAGATTACAAGGGTTTGGGTATTCCTTCCAAACATTGACTACATACGTTCGGTTTTGCAGGTCAAACTTCAACCATAAAGTTTTGGACGTGCTAAATCTAAGGCTATAAATAAATATTTATGTGCAATTGTATCAAGTGATTTATGAAGGCCATACTTAATAGCGGTCCGGCCTCAGAACCCTGCAGAAAGGTAAGATAATCAAGTCGTTGTAGAGTGATTGTGCACAAACCCCCCCAGATTTTTATTTATGAAATATGCCGTTCTCGTCTAAGAACTTTGTTACCTTAACTATGGATAATAGTTTCTAGCATTTTTTATAGTTGTGGTAGGAGAGACATCGGTCGAGAGTTTTTCGGATCATGGCTGCATCCACTGTTGTAGATTGGGTTTAGTTTTTCTTGTTTGCAATCTTCAGGGAATTCGGAAAGCAAAATGGATAGAAATCAAAGGTCGGTGATAAGGCCTGCTAAAGCAGAAGCACCATCTCCCAAAGCGTCGCTGCCACGTTATCTAAACCTGTTGCTTTGAATGGATTTCTTCGAGGTGTTTTGGAACGTTGTTTATTGAGCTTGTTTGCAGAGAGGATTATTTAAGACTTAAAACGACATGTTTGTAGTATTCCTTTACACGTTCTATATCGTGTAGGAGTATTCTTGAGCCTGTTTAGTAGCTCTGTAAGCAATCTCGTGAAGAAGTCTTTGAAATTATCTGCGCTGGTTTTGTCGTCAGTTAATGTGTCACTCTTACTGGTTCTTTTTAGGCCCTACTTGGGGGGTGCATATTCATAACCCTAGGCACCCCAAGAATTTTAAGACCCCTCCATAGATTCTTTGATTCCCTATACTTTTGCTGAAATTATCGTTGAAATTATCGCTGATGAAGAAATATCTCTCTTTTTAAATTTTGAACGTAATTACGGACTTTCGTGAAGGTAACAAAATCAGATCGAGCTTTGGACTTGTTCAGTATCGGTAGTTATTTGTCTCTACATCTTAATGCCTGAAGAGCTCCTTAGTCCATAAACTTCAGAGTGTCATTTTTTAAAAGTATTTCTCTAATTAGGGAACTTGGTTAGGTATGTTGGCGACTACCTGTGTGAAATGAGAGTAAGCTGCATTTATTTTGTTATAGTCAATATAGTTGGGAAATTTGACATTCTTCAGTCTATTATGAAGAATTTCTTCAAAGTAATTTTCTAGTAAACGCGTTTTAGCGGTAATATGTTTATAGGATTTCAGCCGAATGATCTTTGTTGCGCAATAAATAAGTTGATGGTCAGATATACCTACAATCATGGACAAATAGAAGTTAAACTTGCTCTAAATTTTGGTGAAAATGGAGCAAATCACTCAAGACACTTGCCACATGAAATCGAAAATTGTGGATTATTTGTCAGTGACTCGTGTTGTTGCTTTGATTATTTGCTTCAGTCTATGGGAGAGCAGACCCCATTGTAACATTTAAGTCCATTAAATAAGGTACCCCGCTGCTCACCACATTGATGTTTAGGTTACCGAGAATATCGACTTCTCGGTTATCAATTTGGTGTATTATATATTGCCTGAGTTAGTTTGTTTGAGAATTTATTATCTTTAAGTGGTCTGAGATAATCTCAATCAGCACTGGCTTGTGTTTATGGGGTTGGATGGATATCAAAGAATATATTTTCTAACTCACTTGAAATATCCATGACATTGAAGCTTAAATCATTTCTTATGTAGCAAGCAACCCTAGAACCGTCTCTATTTCTGACACATCTTTTGATTTCATATCCAGCAATGTTGACTTGACTATATAATACGTTATCATCTAGCTTTGTCTCAGATACCCCTATTATTGCAGCATTGCTTTGGTGTCTGTCTGTATAACATATGAAACTTCGTTAGAATTCTCTGTCGATGAGACATTAGCATATGGGAGTTGTTCCTAAGAAATTTTCTGTGTCTTGCGTGTACAGATTGAGCAATAAAACGGTTTCTTTGGCTTGGGGACTGCTATGTAGTCTGTATCTGAGATTTTGCTACATTTATTGTGAACAAAGAGGGCACATTGACTACAAGATAATCCTTTTCTAACTGATTTTGTACAGAGTAAACAGTTGGGGGTAGAGAGACCTGGTTGAAGATGAATATCACCTGTCAAAAGCATTAAAAGATAAGTAAAGAGAGCGTTATTTTAGAGTTTCATGTTTTCGAGGGCATTGATACACAATGTTGATTTAAACATTGCTAACTTATTTCCTATTCCAGTGAAAGATTCTCGCCGTTAAAAAAATTATTGTTTTTGCTGGTACCATAATTTGGATAGAGGACCGTTGTTGTATGTATATCCTGTAGCACTATAAGTGAGGACCATAAATAAGGAGATTCTCGGGCATGGTGTTCAAATGAGTGTCCCGCAACTTGGCTTGCGGAACTTTGATCCTTGTTGCCGAAACTGGACCGGGGGATTAATGACTAACTAACTTGCACCCGTTGTGAGAGGCAGTGACCCCCAAAGTAGTGCCAAGCACCTTACTGTATGTTATATGGTAGCAATTGTTCTAATAACTAGAGGATTAGAGATCGTTAGGTTAATTACTGAAAGTTACAAACTGTCATCAAAAAGAGAGGATTTGAAAATATCATGTTTTAAGATACTAGAGAAAAGTGAAAATGCCAGCACTTGATTCGAATCAGGCAATCGCGGCGTTCTGCTCAGTTGGTAGAGCAGCACGCCACGAGTCCAAAGTTCAAATCCCGGTGGTGTCATTTTCACATGTCAGAAGTTTATCATTAAAAACATATATTTGCAATTTAGACAACCGTTTGTAATTATGGTGAGTTGCTAAAAGGGGGAGCCAAGAGTGTAATAACGCATATCTCAAGAGCCCTTGTAAGTTCAGGTTAACAAACGTGTTTAAATTCTAATGTACTCTTTCATCGAAAGATTTTAAAGTCAGCATTAAGTCAGTCGTATTACGACTGATGCAGTGTTACCTTTCTCAGCGGTAACGATTAAAGATTGTTTTAGATTCCACATAATAAATTCATTTATAGCAGACATTTTGCATCAAAAACTGAAAGTAAATCAAGAAAATATAATATGAAAATAAAGACAGCTTCCACAATTTATGTTTAAGGGCCGTACTTCCAGAGATGTATTTATGGGATGCAGTACTGAAAAGGATGGGGAGACGATTACAAACTTATTATTCTGCTAAGGATTCAAAAGGGTGCACAGTCATGCCCTCTACATGAGATTGCTGTTGAATATAGAATACGTTTGACAGACTTCGTTCTTGATATCTATATTTATGATAGGAAAGGCCAGCCGTAAGACAGATCTTTACTAGATGTTTTCTAGAACAATTCACTAGAAGGTTTTCTGAAGGATCGATGTAGAAAGTTTGCGATTTTCATGGCGATTGAAGGAATTAAATTATGATATGTTGTGTCAAGACGCTTGACCGTAAAAATTTTAAGCAAGAGAAAGCCATAGATTCTTATTGAACTAATGTCATTTTAGCTTGGAGGAGTTTGTTTATAGGCTAAGGAAGATTACAGGAAAAGTAATCTACGTCGGTTTAAGACAATAACACTATGCTTTAAATTCAACATCCCACAGACATCTGAACACATTTCTCTGTCGAATTCTCGACCAATATTTTACATGGACCGTGCTCGGAAAAAACAAACTCAATTGTCAATTTGCGCCTCGTTTGTTGTGAGGTTTGCCTTCAACTTTGACAGGCATGTCAAGTTTGACCTCAAGATTAAAATGAATCCTAGCACTATTGATATGAAATCTAAGGGCCATTCTGCACTAAAAATATCAGAAATAGTCTCTTCTTCCATGACAATCTTATTAATGGAAGAGTGGTCATCGCTGAACATATGTTGCAGTAAACATAATACGTGATCGTCCTTAACATCGCTTAGAAGAGATGCGCTTTAAGATGGCAGCCAGCAGAAGGGACATGAAGGAGAAGAAAGCACCGAATAATGCAACCCCAAAGGTCTGGGTCCTAACAAATTTAAAGGAAGAAAGTATACAACATTGATTATGAGTATTTAGAAAAGATAGAGTGGCGAGATAGAGAAAAAAGGTGAACTACTTAGAGATCTATATCTAACCAGAAAGATTCAAACTGGCTACTACGCAACAATGCCAGTAGTGCCATGGTTAATAAATTCACTGTTGCAGATTAGATAGATAACTCAGTTGATAAACTACATTATTGATCCTTTTTTAATCTGATATATGAACAGCAATTTAAAACAAGTTAAATCGATAGCGTTGGTTATTTAGCATTCACGAAAGGAATATTACAGCAGGTAATCGCTTACTCTATGCAGTCTAAGACTGTGACGTCTTCGTGTTACTCTTTGTTTTATAAGAAGTTTACAAAAGTACATAGAAGTTCTAAGGAAAAGCAAAAGGGAAGAGTTCACAGAGATTTGTGTGTCTTTGTATATTTGAAAATCATTAGATAATAAAGGAAAAGGTTCTTGTATTTACATAGTAATTTGTAAGTCAATAAAGTTCTGGATTGTTGGTTTCCGTTATATACTAAAACAATTATCAAAACTTGCAAACTGACATTGCCAAGAATCGTAGTAGTGATGCATAGTAATTCATATAAGCACACAATCATGGAAGTAAACCTTGCTTGAAAATACCTGGAACAATTACAGCTATTTACACATTAAAAAATAGGGTGAGGATCACAGAAAGGAGAAAGTGGCAGAGGAACATTAGCATCTTTTGAAGTGTTGTCAAGATTTTACTATTTGAATATGTTTTTTGTCATGATACGGTAAAAATGTCGTTGGAGTATTCTTGTTGCCTGTAATTACTTTTGTACCTTTGCACCCTCATTTCCTTATTGATGAAACTACGAGGCTAAGTAATACAATATTCATTAAAGATGCTATTTTAATGAGTGCTCAACTTTAAAACAAAATAATTACGGGGTAGGCTCATTCATGCGCAAAGAAGATATTTGAAGAAATTAAGCAAAGAGTGTCTGTCGTTGCACCTTTCCGTTCTTACATTGTAAAACGGTGATGTGTTAGCATAATCTGATCATTTATAACGACTTTATAATTTTCTGCTTTTAAAAACACTACTCACCATGTTACTAACTTAAAACCATTTACGAGGATCATTTTCCAAGAATGGGCGCCTACAAAACCTCCAGCTACATTACACTGACAATTGACGTAGTGCCCCCCCAACTCTTAAATGCCCTTAAAATAATTCTCCAATGGTCTTCCGTTATTGAATCTATAATGCCTACATATACCAAATACCAGATATACCTTACTATAGAAAGAACAGCCCCCTCCCTCGCGTGCAGATGCGGCTGGTTGGGTCATTGCTTAAGACGATATGAATAAAATTAAACACTATAAGCTACTTACACTCGGAATGATACATCAATAACTTCTTTGCAATGACTAAGAAGAATATCTACAATGTACTTTTTTAACCACATAAACAACTTGGTATCCAACATAACCTTCTCTATAGAAGAGAGGAATGTGGAGTACTAGCCTTTATAGATGCCTTGGCAGAAAGAAAAAAAAGATTGCAGTATTGCGGTGAGTATCCATAGTAAACCAGCGAACACATACCAATACCTGAACTGAGCGTCATACCACTCTTCTTAGCCCGAAATAGTTATCATGAACACTGTCTAAGGAAAGGCAAGAAACATTGTCATCTACCCTATTGTCATTAAAGAGGAAGAAAAACAACTAAAAATGGGTACCAGAAGAAAATTTTAAGAGAGCCTTATGAAGAACATTGTTACTGAGCCAAGAAGACCAGGAGGCTTTACGACACATTTTCCCTCCCTATGGCAAGAATTCCAGCAAAGGCATGAAAAGAATTTTCTAACAACACAAGATGCAATGTTCCCCTTCTACAACTTTAAACCTCCGCTCAAACTCTGTCTCGTACAAAAGAAGATAAGAAGCATGTTGTCTACCAACTATGCTGCAAGACTGCCATGCATCCGGAATTATTGAATCCAAGCACTTTTTATTCAAGAGAGGAAAAGAACACGAAGCAGACACAAACAGTTAGGAGATCGCTACGCATTTTCGGTTAACGGTCGTCATATCAACTGGGAAAACAAGAAATTTTATACAGAGAAAAAAACGGAAACTACACACTCACGCAAATCTTACAACAAAACATCCATACACAATTTCAGACATATGAGTACAAAACACCAGAAAAAAACCTACAAGAAGCACAAAACTGGCATGGCGCCAGATGAAATGGTACTGTCATCACGGAAATCTATACATCCGAGTATAAAATAGCAGGACCACCAGAACCTAGTAGGTTAACCATGTCAGAAGTATCTCTCGAAACGTAGCTTTCAGAAGTTTACAACCCATATTATGATTAACTTTCGCACTTCTGGAACACACTCACTCGATAAGAGTCAGCATTTCTAAGGTTACTTTATCTGGAGATTTCAGTAATTTGACGTGAATAAACTAGTTGCCTTAAACTCGACAATCACAGACGTAACCGCCGGGGGTCTGAGCTACTCCAATAATTTTCACTTCTGGCTCACCTTCTTAGTAAAAATATTGGTAATATTCATTTTTCCCGTTGCCGCTACCTCCTCCTCAAAAATTTTGCAGGTGTTTACGCCACTGGCAACGTCTACATCGATGAATTTTTTAAAAATTCATTGACGAACTTTGACAAGGATGGGATGTACATTTTCCATGAGGGTTTTTAGTGTAAGTGCCTCCAGCAGATCCTAAAAATGATATTTTAGGAAGCTTCGGACAGAATATGAGCTATGTACACTTTATGTAATTTTATTTAATAGTTTGAATCACTGTTGTCTGCTGTGACGGGTCTTAATCGCCCAGCAATCTACCCGCTTAACATTCTTGAAGTTTGATAAAATGTGGTCAAAAGTCAAACACAAGGAACAATGTAGTGGCCTAGGACTAATACTGCCATTAGCACCAGGTTCTGACCGAAAAGACTTCTAACCAACATCTGATACACCATCTGTCAAATTAAAACGTATGATCCATCAAAGTTGTCGCATTATCGTCACTTAAGTGTCCAGCTTCATGTAGTCTTCCTTTCTCTTCATTCCTTCTTTTCTTTATCAAGAAGTCTCAGATACAGCCCCATTTTAGGTACTGTAAAAGAACAATTTTAGAAATGTTATCTCGCTCTTAGAATAACACTGCTTGTGCATTTTACAATTGAGTCATTCATATGCTATTAGGCACTGCCTTCAATAGCATATTCTGATGAATGGATGGTAGAATCCGTGTGACAACAAGAAATATCTTTTTCGTACTTCTCCCGATCAATAGTATACATCGTAAAGAAAAGCAGCTGACGAGGAAATGAACTAATGTCTTTGACAGATAAAATGGTACGTTAAACGCAGATTTAAAATTTTTCATTCTCCATCGTCCAGACCTGTCGTCGACATTCAGCTTTAGAAGGCAGCTCTTTCAGATCCATCGTAACTTGAATGATCAAACTCTCAAGTAGTTTTTAGATCATTTTGGCATCTGTAATGATTCTACTCAATATCAAAAGCTGTCTCTTGAAACACTGATGGAGAAATTCGAAATAGTCACGTGGCCGATTCAGAGTGAGCATCAGTCTTTTTGGTATCCGATGAATGTGTAGCGTAGTTTGTGGCTCGTTTTATGTGCAATGTTTCCACCCATGCTTTGCGGGCGTTTTCATTTCTCACGCAGTAAAACAAAAATATAAAGAAGCCGTGAAGACCACTCAGAATGCAGAAGATATACTGAAAGGCTAGTATATCATTTGAGATAACCAGCAGGCCAAAAACCCATGTAAGGCCAAAGAGTAAAACGAAAGCCACAATAATACGGAGGCGGTCTCTGTTTGTCATGGAATGATGAGAATATCTCTTGGAGCTCTGATTCAATGAACACATTATACCAGCTAATGCGATGTAGTTGACAAGTAAGACAAATCCAACTGGGCCTAGGACTGTAACGAATAATGGCAGCCCCTTTACCACGCAGCTAAAATTAAAAAAGAGAAAAAGTATTAAAGTAAACTTATTAAAAGAACTATCCTATATACTGCTATTGATTTCCTTGATATGTATTGATCGTATTTTAATAATTTAAATATTAACCTGTGGTGTTGTAGCATCGATTTAAAGAAACCGCTTTACTTTTGATATCTTTAAAATATTGCCTCAGTTTTTCACAGACACTGCCATACATATGGCGCTCTTATGTTCCCAACGAGATTGATTCACAACTTATTATGCCTACTTTATGAAGGAATAACTACCCGTCGCCAGCTACTTAAGCACTCACTCACTCACTAATCCTAATGCACCGGTTTGCCAACACGTAGCACCACGGACATCCACTGCTGTCTGTCAGCAGCCAGACGAACCTCTTCGTCTAGAGAGAAGCCGCAGAATTCCAGGTCTTTGGTGACAGTGTCTTGCCACCGAGTGCGGGGTGCACCTCTTGGTCGCTTCCATCCAGCAGCGACAGGATCGAACTCTAGGATCAGCCGAGTGGGATGCGACTGAGGTAGGCGTAGGACGTGTCCGAACCAGCGCACTCGTTTTTGCGCAACGAGCGATGATGCCAAGGGCTGCCTTGTACTTTCCCGTAGTTCGCTATTTGATACATGCTGCCACCACTGGGTCTCCAAAATTCTTCTTTGCGCTCTGCTGTCGAATCCGTCCAGTCGAGCTGTTAGGTTCTTGGTTAGTGCCCATGTCTCTGATCCAAACAAAAGGACTGAAAGCATGGCTGCGTTGTAAATTCTCAGCTTGGCGTTGCGGGATATTGAGCGCTGGCTCCAGAAAGGCCGTTGGAGTAATACCAATACAGCTGCGGCCAGGCCTCTTCTCTATTGATCTCAGGTAGAAGGTCGCTGTTGCTAGATATGTGAACTTCGTAGCAAACTTAACCAGTTCATCGTCGATGATCATGGGTGCCGGAGTTGGGCCTTCACCGATATGCATCAGCTCCGTCTTCTTCCAATTCACTTTTAAACTAAGCTTGGCTGCTTCTTCCTTGAAGGTTACTAAGCATTCTCTCATGATATTGTAGCTATTGGAGAAGAGGGCCGTGTCGTCAGCATACTCCGCATCCGCAAGATTGAAGTCACCGAGCCACACGCCAGGGATTTTACTACAGACTCGTGTCATCAGGTAGTCTATGACGCAATTGAATAAGTCTGGTGCCGCGACGCATCCTTGTCGAACTCCACTGTTGATAGTAAACCAGCTCGAGCTTTTCACGTTGACTCTTGCGCAGCTTTCAGCGTCGCAATGCAGATTTCCGAACGCATTGAGAATTTTCGGAGGTACTGCCAGGGTCTTCAGAATCTTTCACAGTGCTTCACGGTCGACTGTGTCAAACGCAGCTTTTAGATCGATGAAGCCTATATAGAGATGACGTTCTTTACTGAACTCTCTGAACTTTTCTATTGTGAGTCTGATGGCCTTGCTTTGATGACATGATCGGATTGGATGGTTAAATCTCACATGATCTTGTACTCTTCACCCTCCATTGTTGCTTCTGGTTCGTGCTCCTAACACTTTTCACTTACCTACATGTCTTTATCTAGTCAGACGTAACAGTGGGTTCTTTTTCTCATCAAATTGTGACATTTTTGTGATTTTTCTTATCATTATTATCATAAGCGAGAATGTGTGTGTGTGTGTTAAAGCGGAATAGGCGGCCACAACGCTTTGCTTATCATTGTGAAATTTTATATGGGCACTCTCCTGGACCAGGGGCAGGTTATTAGCGGGTTTGCAGCCTCAGAGACTGGCGTTAGAGGCTGCTGGAGGCCAAAAGAGGTTAAAGAATGCAATACCAGACTGTATTCCAAGTGTAATCTGTACGTTGCAATGTAACTTTATCTTTTGTGTGGAAATTGCTTTCGAACCGTCTTATGAGTGTATTCCAAGTGTAATCTACATACTATAATGTACATATCTCTTGTGTGCAAATTTCATAAAAAACGTCTTATGAGTGTATTTCAAGCTGGCATCCTTTGACACGAACTCAAGAATAGCTATCCCTATCTCTTTAAAGACTTCCAAGTTCATTGACAGTCTGCCAGAGAAAGGGTAGAGCAATATCTGTATGCTGTCTTTTGTCACCGCAGCATTCCTACACATACAGACAACAATATTTGCAGACCTCAGCATCCCGGGCAGCACTGGGACATTCAACTAGTTAAAAATAACTTTACAATCAGCATCGACATCACAAAGTTCCAAACTGACCCGATTCCTGTCAAAAGTGGAGTCAACTTCTTTTACACCCGAGATATAAAATCGTCATCCTTCAGTCTTCAGTTTTTCTTCAAGTTGAAATGGTTCCTCGCTGTAAAATTGGCATGACATGGATTGAAATGTTGTGTGACCGCATGCTCTGATATGTTTTGCACAAATGGCTCAGAATGAGTCTTTCTGGAAATGTAACTCATCAACAACTTACAAAGGAACTCCTGGTTTGAGACGTTTACTGATTAGTCACCTAAATGTATCCTGCCAGGTTACATCTAGAAACATCCTTCGATTTTCTAAACATATAATAACATCACGTATCCTAATTAAAAATTCGACTTAAAAGAATGTTTACACTGATTCGTAATTCTAGTCAAATCAAATCTCAGGATTCTTACCCCGGAACAAGGAGACAGTCATCACGAGGGCTCATGTGGCTCCGAGACTAGATTTTATTTTGTCACATTTCTGTCACTTAAACAAGCAAAACCTATTAGTAAAATTTCTAACGATAAGTGTGCAATAAAAGTTTATTCATCTGTGGGAAAATGTTTCCAGCATACTTTCGGCAAATATGTTCTCTTACTGAAGAAAAGGACTCATTCTCAGCTTCCCCACAAACGCAAATCTCTAAGTCTGCAATGTAATAACATCAAATGTTTGTTCTCTTTGTTCTCCCCCCTGGAACTCGACACCACGTCGTCAAAAGTTGTTCATCTTCTGTAAAAGGTAGCCGATATTTATGGAGACACAACAAAGTCTTTAAAGGCCATAGCTAGTCACCTCATGTCTGCAGTCAAGGGAGCCCACAATTGTTTGTTGATCTTCCTGGTCACAGAAATAAGAACTAAGAAGAAATGAGGATTGGACTGAGATCTTGGGCCATTATCAAAATATGGGCGTTATTTTCTTTATCTGTTATAACTGTTTTTATAGCTTTTATCCTCTTAGTATCTCGCTTTCCCCACTGAGCTTGCCAGGTAACAACAGTGACATTGTCAATAGGTTAAAGATTACAAACAATAGAACCAAAAGAATAAATGGGATTGAAGAAAAAAAGGTTACTATTGAGACACACATGAAATCGATTCATCATTTAACTAAGGTCACGTTTATTCAGTACAATAATATCCAAATTAGCAAAGGAGTTGTTTCAAACTTCAGAACAAATTCAAACGGCTAATGAATTAAGGGTAACAACAAATCTCAAGCCTCTAAGATTTATAAGCAAGGCGCTAGCGCAGCGGTATTGCAAAAAACACATTTCCTTCTTGCTAAAGGTAGAGAGTTGCCTCCACAAGAACAGCTACAATTGCACTTGAAGGTATCTTAAAGAACACTTTTCCTTCTTGCCAAAGGTTTAGAGTTGCCTCCACAAGAACAGCTACAATTGCACTTGAAGGTATCTTAAAGAATACTTTTCCTTCTTGCTAAAGATAGAGAGTTGCCTCCACAAGAACAGCCCACAATTGCATTTGAAGGTATCTTAATAACGCTCTTCCCTCTTGTCAAAGAAATTTTAAATGAAAAAATCTAAAGTATGAACAGTTGTGCGAAGACTTGATGAGTTGATTCGACAAAGTTCAATTCGTTAATCTACCTATCAGTGCGATTCGTGGAATAGCAAGTTGCAGTTAAATCTTTCACTGATACTTCAGTACCTTAACGTTGAAAACGGAAATTTTCTTTCATCAAAGATAATACATTGCGTGATCAGAGCTAATCTAGTCTACTTTTTATAAAATTAGTAGTGACTGGCCTAGCTCAGAGCTTCTTGCATAGTAATTGGGGTTGGTTTTATGGTTTTTTTCTTTGTTTATGTTGATGACAATGATCTTAGCGTATATCATATAATGAATCTTGATACCTTAAAGAGATTAATGAGTTGCATAGATCAAAGAGAGAAATAAATGTTTTTTAAAATATTATCATCATATTATAATTTTTATAGTTAAGTTGTTCCCTTTTCTATACCAATTAAATTTATAATTTATATTACTTGTATTACGTTAACTTGGATGGGCTTGTCTAGTGAATTTTTAATTTTAGTGTGTCAATGAAACATATGCATTTATGATATTTGAAAAAATGTATTATTGTTACGACTACTACTGCTGCTACTGATGATAATAATAATTTATTTTTTTTAAACTTAAAATATATTTTCATATCATACTACGTTACATTTGAATACTCTCATCAACAATGGCATATTCAAATGATTATGATATAGTCGCGACTACAGAACAAAATTACCAAACAAAGTAAATCCGGGTTGCACCATTCTGAATCACGTTTACAAAAATAAAGTAAGTAAGTAATAATAATAAAAATAATAATAATGATAATAATAATTTTTAAACTTATTTCTCTTACAAAAAATAAAGGAGGTACTTCTAATTGTAGCAAGCAATATCTTTTTCAAAAGATACTCCTTGTTAGATATCTTCAGGTGATCTAAAATGGACTTGAAAGACTGACTTTCAGTAGCTATCTCGCCTATTAAACTTAAACTTAAATTGATAAAAGTACATTCAAGTTTTTTTCATAAATAATTACATAGAGAGCTAGATGTCAGTGACTTGCGATCATAGTTCAATTTCAAATTTGTTTTAATTGCCTATTTTAATAATAATAATATTAGCTTAAAAGCGGATCTTGAAATATCACAACAATATAAAACTGAGTATACAAGAATATTGGAAATTGTCTTGTTAACCCTATATATGAGACGAAGCTAATTACGGTAGAAGCATCAACTGTGATATTCATCGCTGAAACCTTCAACAACTTTGTTGCTCTTACTAATACTCTAGCCCTCAATGAAAACAGAACTATTAGGAAAAAGAGTGAAATAGCTCTGAAATCATCTTCTTCCTATTTCAGTAAAGTTGTAAAACTTAAAATGTTTGAGTGTACTAATCTGGAACTTCAGCAACATCAACAACATTAAATTGCGATTCGAAAATCAACATGGCGAATGTTACAACCTACATCTGCAGTAGAGTGAAGAGTGTGTCGGTGACTACTGTAACTTGAGTAAAAGTTGTTTCTAAATTAAGATGAGGATTTTAGGAATCAGGCCATTGCATAGAAATAGAAGGGGCTTCAGTACAAGTTGTGAACACATTAATAAATGAGAGTCCCCAAATTTTCTATCGAAAGTAAACAAAGATCAGGTTCTCTGGGAAGTGAAGGGAACACGTACAGTTAAAGGATATTAATCCTAATTGTAAAGGAAGCTGAGACCAGGCCATCTACCAATATCAGAGAGAAAGAGATAATAGATTGTTATTGCTTAATGTCGCGGTCAACAAGATTTTAAACCTATACAGAATTTTGATGATGTCACTCTCTTCATCGAAATTACTCTTCG
Organism: Carybdea cf. marsupialis auct. non (Linnaeus, 1758); assembly: GCA_010016065.2. Taxonomy (NCBI): domain Eukaryota; kingdom Metazoa; phylum Cnidaria; class Cubozoa; order Carybdeida; family Carybdeidae; genus Carybdea; species Carybdea cf. marsupialis auct. non (Linnaeus, 1758). The sequence continues at coordinate 14,074 of JAAAKL020002115.1, forward strand.
AGTTTTCCAAGTAAATTGGCTTTGTGTTGAACAGGCTGAGCATCCTTTCAGTTATTTTAAAATCTTTACAACAGCAACCATTAAAATGCAAGTTTCTTCTTATCCTCACTATTGATTCAAGTGCAGGTAATTGAATCCTGTTGCACTGCTTTGTCTTTGCACACGTGACGTAGTAGAGGATTCTTTCAGATACATCATTGCTCACAGGTAAACAAAAGAGTGAAAGCGTATATTCTGAAATAGTCTCGAACAGCTGAAGGGCATATTTCCAGCGGAATTTTGATATCTTATCACTTTTTTGCAGAAGAAAGGAACTATAAATAATAGAATTTTACGAAATCTATTCCAGATTATAACTTTGCAATAAACTCCATCTTTATTATATTTTCAAGCTAAAAGAATGAAATTGTTTTAAGTTTTAATAGTCAACGCTCTATCAACGATGGATACTTGAGTGGTGTTATGGTATTTGTCAAGATCCATAGTTGGTTTTGGCATTCAATTTGTAGCTGTAGGTGACCATACGCCCTGAATTGTATAATGCTATGTTTTTACTGATCAGCTCTTTGTGCATCACGAAATGTTCTCACTGACAATGGCTTCTCCGGTAAACAGCAGGAATTTATCACAAATGAGGATTAAAATGTTGAATGAAGTTGACCAAGTCCAAGCTTTTTGAAATGTTAAATCAGGAAGGCTTTTCATCCGTTGTTTTAAACCTTTGCAATCATCGTGAAGCTTTTGGGATCAGGCAAATCTCAACATGAATCCTGTAGAGAAGGAAATGTGTGGGTGTTGCCAATATACATAGAAGGTTATGGCCGTAACTAAAAAAGTGCAAGTTTAAATAAACTCGCCTCTAAACCTATCCAATCCCAAAACTAAATAAATTATATATTAAATTATCAAAACGTCATGAAGCTGTGGATAATATATAGTATACCTATTGCTATTAAAGTACAAAGTCTTCAGAATTGAGATAGGAAGAAATCAATAAGGCTTGGTATAATTTGGTATAATTTGGTATAATTTGGTATAATTTGGTATAATTTGGTATAATTTGGTATAATTTGGTATAAGTTTGGTATAATTTGGTAAAAGTTTTATTGATTTCTTCTTATCTCAATTCTGACGATTTTGTATTCTGAGGAGTGTCCGACGAAAAAAACTTTTCAGTACTAAAATGTTTTCGCTATATCGTGCAGTTTATAGCAAGAATGCTATATTTCTACAATTGTATGAAATGGAGTTTGTTACCTGTCATCTGATCCATAATCCTTTGGCCAGGCAACAGCTCCAATGGTCGTTAAAATGAAAGGTGTACCTAATGAAGGAATTATAAGGACAATGACTGCTCTTAATGCCTCTTCGACAATCATTTTGTTTTGCGGAAATAAAATTCTAACCACTTCTATTATTTTTCTAGAAATACTAAATCATGTCATTAACCAGTAAACGGGGGACGCAGGTTTGTAAATGAACAAATTTGGCTTTGGCCGTAGATCATCCGGTGAATTAACAGCATTTAGAGCTCATTAATCGGCGTTATTTTAGGTTACTTTGGGGTTCTTTAACGGTAACTTAAAAATTTCAAAGAGAGATTAGTGTGTAGCAGGTGAAGCTAATGGTTGAATAAGATTCTCAAATGGAAGAACCAAAAGGAAATGATACACAGAAATAGAATTACATGAAGGAGAGATGACGTTGTTTAAATAGGGCGGATGCATGAAAGGGATTGAACCAGTGAACGCAATAGAATGAACAGGAATAACGGAAAGATATAAACTGTATAAAATGGTATAACATTTGTTATCCTTTTATAAGGGAAAAATTTTTGAATCCATTCCGTCACTTTAAACACTAAAGCTTTCAGATGGAACAGGAAAGTAATCACTCCCTGATTATGCTACTTTGGTTACCGAAAAGCCTTTGAAAGCTTACCCAGGTCATGTTATTTGCATTCAGTGATAAGCAAGCGATGTTGCATGTCACCCTACAGAGGTTTTACTATGGTTTTTGTAAATGAAAAAATTCACTAGCTTGTGTGCGTTACTATCTTTAAAATCAAGTTTCTATTCTATTTTTGTACGTCGACGTACGGAAAATTGCAAAAGCGAAGGGTCTGCAATACTACTTTTAATGATACATGAATGAATGCAGACAACCATCATTCATTAAACTGCGCAGCTCATGGGAATGTTGCCGTGCCTAACTTTTTATCACTTTAATGAACTCCCTCTTACTTCAATGCACATGTTTGGTTTGCAAAACAATTAACTGTAGTCTAAGGATCAGAATATCTGTAGCAATTGCCTGCTGTGTTAAATCTTGAAGAGGCGATCTTGTTTCTTAGATCTAGTAGATTTCAGTACAAATCGTACGTGCTCATGAGCGATGATCACTGACCAACTGTCTTGACATGCACTTATAGGTTATGTCTATGACTAAAGAATTAAATATGAGAATAGTTTCATCAGATTATCTCGGCTCAATAAATCTCAGGGTACAAATTCTCTCGCTAAAGTTAAGAATTGTCAACTTTAGAAAATTGAAACCATCAAATGTTTGATGGTCTTAACTTCTGTTAATTTAAACTCACAGTCTTCAAGTGCAACAGTTCGCGGCGGAAATTATTACCCATCAAAAATCGCATTGCCCAGCTAGGAAATATCAATTAACAGTGGTTTTAGAACGCGAGCCCTTACGTTCGTGTTGTGCAGCGTTTCAAGGAATATTCGACCGAATCTACCAAAGTTCTTCTTAAGTAGCCGTGCATGTGCCTGCTGTAGAAAACCAGAGTGAATACCTCAAGATTTATACAGTGACAGCAATGAACCCAGGATATTCGTACAGGGAAAGGTGCAGGCCAATCCTGAAAATTCTGAGGCATATTGGAGGCTGTTTGGGGTGCCCAGAGCATTTTGTTGAGATTACCTGTGGAAAGCAATTTCTGACTATTGTTAAGTTCTCCCATCCTCAAGTTATACGATTTAGGGCTATTTAATTTATTCATCTTTCCGGGAGGGGTTCCATTGCCAAATGGGTGCACCTTATATAAGATGCATGATAGAGACAGCGAGCTTCAACGATCTATAAATATTCTTAGATGAAGATGGTAATGAAGGCAAGTGTTAAGGATTAGTAAAAATTGCGAGAAATAAGCTTCTGATAATACTGGTAGTATCTATAGATATACAAGTGAGAAACATTAGCATACTATAAACCATCTATTCCGCTTTTCCCTGCACTAGTCTGCACTAGTCTTCGTATGTACAGTAAGGGTTGATATTGGGCTTTCCATTTTTCGTATTATGCTGGGATTAGGTTGGACATATATTTATTAAAGGCATGTGACAACGGGTTTTAAATAGAGTTCTGGTGTTATATTTCAAACTTTCCATCCTCTGATGTGTCCTTGAATGATTTTACTAAGCAACCTAATTTCAAGGGAGAACTTTTTGCCTTGTCACCATCCAATATTCAATTTAAGGTTTTATTGAAATCGGTATCTATTCCGTCACTGACAAAAAGAGAGTAGAAAAAGGTAACGATAGCAATAGGATTAGTGTTCACCATATATGGAGTTAGTACCCAACCCTCCATTAAATGTAGCATTAGGCACCTGGTCATACAGAGGAACTGCTGCTTGACCTTGAAAGATACTAGGAGGTACCATTATTGAATTTCGTAGTTGTATTGTAGTTGTATGGATACCGGGTACAAATTCCCCGTATTGGGTAACAGTGAAGAAATGAAGACCGGATGTCTAGTCTCCCCTTTTCTTATTAGCTGTCTGGGCGAATTGCACTATAAGAAGCTATGTAATACTTACCCCATCCAAGGGCCATAGCCTTCAGCATGAACTTTCGTATGTCCTGAGCCATTGGTCTCACTATTCCTCTGAAAGAGGTAAATCCCTCCACGAATGACCAAGAAAATACTGCTAAGAAACAGTACTGAAGGACAATTGCTACCGCACGACATCCTGCTTGAGTCTCAGTCTTGTTGACACCGGCAAGGAAGACGATGTAAAGTGAAATTAAGGCGAACAAGAGATTGAGCATAATTTTCGGAGGATTACTATCTCGAAGTTTTCTACGAGTAGAAAAAAACCATAACGGTCGTATGAGCTTTTTTATCCAGTGTGTAAATCAGCAAGTAATCAAACGCAAAATGTACACAATGGCAGCAGACATAGGCTACTAGTAACAAGGAGTGGTAAGTTAAAAGTTGATACTTGTCCAACATACCTCTGTACACTATTATGATGGATTAATAAGAGCATCTCTTGTTAAGGTTAATAAGAACATCTTTGCTATCTCTCCCCATAGAACTAAGTGAACAGTTTATATAATATTATGCTTCTTCCTCACAATTTTGGGGGTTGATGAATGGTGACAATTTTCTGAGTTTCTTTCTCTGTTACCAACTTGCGTATGCAGATGCGCGACAACGGCCTTGTCCTTGAAATGCTTACTGTAGCTTTCATCTTTAAATGACACAATTTATCGCTGATTCCAAAAATACAATTCAGGAAGTTTTTCACTAACGAAGTTTTAAACGTTTCCTAATCGCATGTGAGTCCTTTGAGTATTAGGTTATTTTGAGATTTCAGAAACCTGTATTCCGGCTGGACTAATAGGTCCCTCGACTATATCAATTTCAAAACTTTTAATTCCTATAGAGCCTAAAAGAGCTTGATGGCAAATGGCATGCATGGCCAAACTTAAATACTGTTTTTCCTCTTAAGATTGAAAAGGTATTTATTAAAATCAATCCTCTAACCATTTAAAGATTTACTCGCTATAAGGGTTACTGACAAAAAAATATAAAATAGAACTAAGCTAAAGAACATGATACTCAATATAGTATTCAGAGGGTGAGGGTTCCTGAGCTAATTGAAGTTCTCAAGGCCGTATGTATTCATTATAACGTTTTAAGCAGAGCGTGAGCGGGGTGAATGGGGAGGGAGGGAAGTACTGTATCAGTTTTAGTGGGTTTGGTTGCTTGACTTTCCCTTGCTTGCGCTAGATTGCTTAGGGAAGGTACATAAATAAACGCTAATATATGTTTTGTATTAACAATAAAGCTCAAATGGGACAAGTGTCTCAATATGTTAGTCTCGTTGGTTACCATCGAAAACCTTCCACTGAAATAAGTCCTCAACAAGGTCATGCTTGTAAATGTTGAAGTTGAAGCTTTTATTATTTGAAGTCTCTTTTATCTTTTAGATAATTATTTGGATCCTGCTGTCAGTTAGTAGAAACGACGTAATACAAAATATGAAAGAGGATTAGCTTACCTTTAAAAAGTTACATAACTTCGCAGCTACAGTCCTATTTGATTATGTAATATGAAAAATGGTGAAGGGGTGTCAAAACAACCGAATAAGAATATCTTTTTTGATTCTTTCCTGTATTAACTAAGTCATGGACTAATGAAGTTAAATAAATAGCCCTTTTGTATTCACTGAAACCGCATGTGATGATTTTATACAATACAGAAACCTCTTTTCCATGGAGTGAATGCGAATTCCAGGAATTTTCCTTACTTTAGAGTGCTGAAGTTGATTCTTTTGATCTCTTAACTTTCTTTCTTCTTTAAGATTATTGTGTAGATTCTGTTATCCGTTTATAGCAATGAGGCAAAGTCACGTAGTGCATAAAAAGAAAGAACTTGAAGAAGAAAAGTACTCTTTGGTTATGCAATATTAAACATGTCAAGTGGAAGCACCATAATATGCTGGAAAGTTACCTTAGTTACTTCACTATTTATTCTGTCAGTGAATCATGAAATTACGTAATGCGGTACCTTTTCTCTGAAACCGCAAGCAAGGCATTTATGCTGTATTTATAGACGTAATGTTAACATTGGAATTTCTCCCTCTGCATCAATACTTCTAGAATAAATCGCTTACTTTGTGATCCAGTTGGCAGCTTTCAAGCTGTTCATCTCATAACATTAAAAGCGGCTTTCATGTCAAATTTGGCTTCATTCTGTGGGAATATTAAAACTTAACAATCTGATAAGCTGCTATCAAATTGTCATTGAAATATTCTTCCATTTTGCCTAGGCTTATCTCATCATAATTACCTTAGTCCTTAATTTAATCTACTAAAGAAATTACAAATAACTCAAGGAGAATCACTGACAATAACCTAAATATCATCCCCTATATCAGAGAGTTGTTACTTCTTAATTTATGTAAGTATCATTTAAATGTACATTGGTACTTTATTTACCAAAATTTCCTTAAAGTTTCCACCTTTACCTTTGCCTTGCACCACGCTGTATATGGATGCTCTGTGCATCTCATGTAAGGACAATAGAGTTACCGCACCATTGTTTCAGATTTTGCACTCTATTCATTATCAGTAGAGGACATCTACTATGATTCTGTAAAGTCAGCAAATACCCAACTGCAATTTTAGTTTCAATTCGTATAAGTATCGTATCAGCTTTCTTAAGGGTTTCGAAACAGCACTAGCACGCGGAACATTATTTTTTGAAATTCCATTTTTAAACTAGTATTATGCCAAACTTACGACTCAAAATACAATATGGTAATAACGCTGTAAAACTAAGATATTTTCAATAATTTAGTACTACCTTATAGCAAGTCTAATATTGCATGTCACCTATTGTCTGCCTTATGCTTTTCAAAGTTGTACAATGCTGTGAATATTCAAACGCAGTGAAAGAAGGTAATTCGATGTGATCAGAATCGTCTGAATCTCTTAAAGTTCTCTATGGAGGTCCACATCCATTGGAATTCTGAATGTTTCCGCATCGGAAATAAATTACCTGATTCTGTGATGACCATATTCACTTCACATGTTACATTGATAACTTCGATGCCTACCACACTTTTTCTTGATGATAAATGGAACTTGTTTTTCGAGGATTCGTCGATAAATGAACGGTGTCAGAGACGAGCTGCATTCAATTTCTCGTATCCAAAGGAAGATCAATGGTGAACGTATCAACAAAATTTTAGCACCACTGCTAGTTACTAACACAATCTATTTTAATGTACGTGAATTGTTTTCTGCTATAAAAGACTGACATCGATGTACAATATCGTAATTTTGCTATGCAATACGCACTCAGTTGGATCCCTCAAGCCTAACATAAATGATGGTGAGATTGATCCATGACTATCGTGAGGTCATCTTCAGATTCCACCTCCCTCTCATAAAAAAAAAATACGAAGTAAAATAAAAGCATAAAATAATGAAAAGACTACCTTAATGTTTCGATAGACCCTCTACCTGGGGTCATGGCAATTCTGAGACGAGAGAGCAGTGCTGAAATTTGGCGCTCTAAATTAGAACCAATACCTTAGACACAGTCATTTTGGATGATTGGCAAGACACGGTTTTTATGTTGTCAAATTGAAATTTCACCAAGAGCCTCTTCTTCAGACAAATTTTGTTTAACTAACACCTGGCTGGTTCACACAAGCAGCTACTGGCAAATAATACTGCTTATTAGAATGCCATACAAATTTTACTATGCATCGCATCAGTTATCCTGCCATAAGTTTCAACAGACTACTCCCCACCCCACCCCACCCCCCTTTTCTTCTCTCTTAGCTTTGAAAACCGCTACCACAGTCGCATCTTCTAAAAGCATATTTTGCTTTTCTTATGTGAATCGAGCTTTCATCACCTTTCAGAAGAATACTCTTGACAAAAGCAACATTTTGATATATCTGCCAAAACTCGTAAATATATTATGAGTAATAGCTTCGAATGTGTAGAAAGGTTTTAACAACTGCTAGAAAATACTACAATAAGTTTGTCGTTGCCAACACAACAACTGGCCCGTTGTCTTCACCAGGTTGGCTGCAAATTGTATAGGACATTTGTTACACCGTATGTCAGTTTGTTAGTGAATATAGAAAACGGTCGTGGCCCTCTCAAATATTAAAGTTTCACAGCATAATCCATAGGTTAAGTCGATAGTCAATAAACTGACTTGCCCAAAGCACCCGCCAAAGCATCACCCAAAACAAAAACAAAAGAAACAAATCACAAAAAAACCACAACAAAGCAATCCAATGCAAAGCATTTGCTGGGTTCCCCACTAATTAGAACTTACGAGAACAGTATGCAGCATGATCTTGACCATGTCATAGACAAAATAAGAATTACTTTACCAACTAATGATTATGCATATGGGGACGTAAACATTTAAACAGACCACATGCCTGAAGAAGGCAGACCAGACAGGGTCGTAATAAATGAAGAGAAATGTCAGCGGTAGGCCTACAGCGTTTTGCTGATGCTGCCATACCTAACTTTCACGTAAGTAGTGAGGAAAGCTAATACCAAGACCTCGAAATGACAGAAAGATAATCAGACATTTGAAGAATGTGCCCCTGTTGCTGCTGGCGTGGCTATTGGCACAAGGAGGAAGTAACAAAGGGTGTTAAACGATTCCCCAAAAAGGTATTAAAATTAAAACAGCATCATGCATTGGACTGCTTTACTAGGAACAACAAGGATGTCATGTATGAATGACGGACAAGACACTCTGTGGAATACGTCGTACTATGTAGGCGTAAAGGGGGCAGTGGAGAAGGGAGTCCCGTTGCCATATTTCTTTGTAGTGACTGTGTCCCACCTCTTTTCTTCAGAAACTTTAACTTTCCACCATGGTACGATCAAAGATTGGCTTATGGACGCAATAAACACTCAAACTTACTTTTCTCCTATTCAACTGCTGAAAATATCATGAAATCACTACCCCTGACAAACATCCACGTAAGAATAATAATGTAAGTATAGTGCAAGAAACAGAGAGTTGTACAACCAATGTTGAATTAACTCATTGGTAATGTGCGTCTATGATTTCATAGCATTGATTGTGAAACAATGTAGTCTTGTACAGTACGATGTTGCATTATTACCAGTAAAGTGCTGAAATTTTGCAGCTTTTTGTAACATTGAAAGTGTTTATGCAATATGGGCTAGGTCATGGTTTTGTCAAAGAGCAGTAACATATGTTTTTCTACATTATTTATGTATTTTCTTTGATTTCTAATGCCCTTTATGGCAGGTTATTAATAGTATTTTATGCCCGTTAATGCATGCACTGGCACTGAAATGGCTGTCGACCTCTAATGGCCATTACAAGATGTCACATTTTATATTGAAGAAAAGACCAAAACATAATTGACCAAGTTATTAATTCTCCAAATACGACCATATTAAAATGACATTTTGTTTTCAGCTTATCATTTCTAGTTCACGATATTTGTCCTGATGCCATAGCTTTCTATGATATAGGAATATAAAGTCTATTTGTTAGTTTTATATTGTTTGTTTTCGTGCATGAAATCAATAGAGGGTTGGATACTATTAACGCCAAAAAATGAACTACAAATTTATAGTACGATATGATGGCATTATGTTAAAAATTACTTCCAGGCCATGTAAGTCGTAAGAAACACAAAAAAAAGTTACCAAAAGAAAACATTATGTTCAAATTCTCTCCCAACTGGCCTACCCATAGTACGGCGCATTTATCTAAGATACACCTCCATGCGTCTTTAAATGGTATTCTTACCCATTTGCCTTCTGAAAGAAAACTTCACATTAATATGTCCCTTGAAGTGTCATAAGTACAGGACCTTTTCAGTAGGTTATAGCAATACTCAACATTCACTATAACTTGAATGTAATGCAATAATGATTATTTTACGAGCCTTGAGTAAATTGCCAATCCATTAGCAATGAATCATCGCTGGTTTCAAGTGAGAGTGCTTATTGAGAGCTTAAATCTAATCAAAATATAGCATTAAATTTAAAATCATCTACATATGTTAGCCTTCATAACATAAGAAACCTAATACATCGAAAATTGGTGTGCTGTAGGTAGATGATAACTTTGTCACACTATTGATAAGCATCTTATATATACTAACACTTTTGGACCTAAAGGTGAGAGAAGAATGTCTCGAAACGTAGCTTAGAAAAAAGACTGCGACTCAAGACATAATAAACATCTACCATCTTTGACCAGTATCATTCACGTTTTGTTGAAGGGCCGTTCGAGTCTGCAGAAAAAGTTTTTCATAGGCATTTTTCTTCTAAAAAGATAAATTCTCATTGAATAAAAATGAAGAATCATACAATTCATTCATAAGCAATTATCGTTCCTTTGTAACCAGTTTCTTGCAGGTTGACAAGTAATGGTCTGGTTTCATTACACTGTTTGATTTGCTTTCATTACAAGACTCATTAGATCTTTTTACCGTTGTCACAGTGTTGATTCATTACATTTTAGGATAAATAAAGTAATCAAGATTCTTTAATTATTCTAGTGTGACTTGGGCTAATGTCATTTCCATCGAAAGGTTGCTGCGTCATTTTGCGTCGTTAGTTACTAGCACTTTTTCAAGATGACGTCTTCAGTAGCCAACTTAACAGAGTTAAAACTCATTCTACATGTAACTTTCATTATATTTTTAAGATAATGTTGAATATCCACAGCATTGCACCGTAAAACGGCCTCAAAGAATCCATCTTGTTAAAGATGTAACAACAAACTAAACATTTGTATAAGCTTATCGTTAATTTCTCAACAGGAGAACCTTAACTTATTCTATTTCACAGAGTTTTGCTTAAACTTCTTCATTTATAACAAGTACGGGACTTACTAAAAACGATATTTTTATACAACTGGATGGTAACCTGTAACACGTTTGTCATGGAGTACCGTCAAGAAAATGCTACATCAATTGACTTCATTTTACTTTGGCAACACAAGAGGTTTTCCAACTTTACTACACTTATGAATGTTAGCTTGTAGCTTCAGTTCCCTAGTGACTACAATATGATCTGCCCCTTTAGTCATTTTGTACTTTTCAGCTTTACTACACTTATGAATGTTAGCTTGTAGCTTCAGTTCACTAGTGACTACAATATGATCTGCCCCTTTAGTCATTTTGTACTTTTCTCATCGATTGAAAGTGATGACTATTTTCAAAATAGTAACATTAACTGTAGTAAATAACAAAAAATTTATATATGAATTTTCTGAGTATTTCTCCGGTGATAGCTCGTGATGACATTATATGCAAAACCATCATGGAAGAACAAGACAAAATTTAATCCGCTTTCTTTAGCAGGACAATGGAAGTCTATTGAACGCATTACTGATGCAATAATCTAAGAGATTCTACGACTGAGAAATTTCTGCGGTTGGTATCCATGTCAAGAAAATGAGGTTTAAAGATTGAATAAATTCATAGCTTACAGATTCAATGAATTGACAAGACTACATTATTTCACCAACCCATGATAAGGTAAAGACAGGAAAGAGAAGAGGGGTTTGAGAAGGGTGGCTAGGCATTTGAAATTTTTCCACAATCTTTCATATTACCTAACTAAAGAGTAGGTCCAAAGTTAAATAACATAACATAGTTTCCATTTATTTTATCTATTACGTGATTTTAAATTACTTTTAGAGACAGATAAGGGAAGTGATCCCTTCATCTAAAAGAAGAAAGATGCTGCGGATAATTACGGATAAACGTCAATATTTGAACGTACGAGATCTAGACGCATTTCTTATGTTAACTCACGCCAATAAAAAGAGTTGTGTAAGTGGTGTAACATAAGTTCTAGCTGTTTCTATGAAAGGTACATGACTACTTTATCCTTGACAGAGTAGCGACCAGAACAGCAACATATAAAGTTTCTAAACTAAATTATGGCTTATCGGCAACTCTTGTCATGTAGGGAACATAAGCTTTTCCAAGGAGTTCCTGGATTATTAATAGCAAAGATTATAGAATTTAGTGGGAGAGCATAATAAGAGAACATAAATTCGTGAAATGAAAACGCGTCATGTTGCTTAAAACTTAAGATGTAAATTGATTTCCTCAAATATATAGTAATTAATGAATAGACAACAAGCCTTGTGTTTTACCCCTAATATATCAAAACAAAATAAGCCCCTTTTTCTGTGAACGGGACTCTCTGACAACATTGGTTATACTGGAAAGGCAGAGAAATTTTAAGATCTTAGAATTGAACATAACCTACCAATATAAATTGGAGACAAAATATCCATTACGCGATATCAATAGTCCATAATTTGCAGTAAGTGTTCGGGAGTTATAATGGAGCATATTAGTACAAAATTCTATTTAAGTGCAAATGCTAAACTTTTATTTGATCATGCGCAAAAGTCTATTTCATCATGCTTACAGTTCCCTCTCGAAACATAGTTTTCCCCCTTCAAAAGAGAAGATGACAGAGCACAGTACCTCCGGTATCGTGGCAGATAAGCTCAGGGTCGGTTTGCACTCATGAACATTAAATTGTGCGTCTGACACTCTACCACTATCCCACTACTGTGTAGTTGTAATGGTTGCTCTGTTGTAAACTCGTGGTACACTCGCTTCCCCTTTCCAGTGCTACTATACTTTCTTCCCTAACTTTTCGGCAGTAAAAAATTTGCTTGCTAGAAACTGCGATGCAAAACACCAGCAACCTAGCGACACCGGTTAAGATTCCACTATCCACGTGTATTTCATGGCACGTGATTATACCATGTATATTTGTTTTCGGTAGAGTCCATGACATAGACCCATAAGAAAGTTCCATTACGAATAGCAAGGCTAAAGGATTTATAGCCCAATTTGAAATTCCCTTGCTCTACTATAGAATAAGATCTTACTATCATTCACCACTCGGCAAAATTGCCAGACTTTGGATATTTTACTTTGAAGGGGGAACTAGCACTGATGTTTTTAAGTCATCATAATTTAGAAAGTACCATCTGGTATTGAGCGTAGTTGCTAAACGTTCCTACAACATGATGTCAAAAAATTCACAAATGAGGCTCTTGGCTACTTACGGGTGGACGAGGTAAGTAATAAATGTTATCCCAGCTCCAAAGAGTGAAATTCCGGAGCCAATATATGTTAAGATGGACAGGGCCTTGATGTGACCCGTAGATGCACTTGTCTTTGCCCCAAAAAGAAGTGCGAAATTTGTCATGTGGTTACAATGGCATGTTACCAAGCCATCAGTGGTTGATATCTTCTCACAACCTCGTGTAGACCAAAATCCAGACCCTGGCGAAACAGAAAAAAAATAATAATTTTTGTTTAAGAAAAATGTTATTAAGGGTCAGGTGAATAGGGGCTCATGTAAAGAAACTTGGTATGGGGACGAGGTTTAGTGTTGAACAAAGCCTTCTTTACAGAAGCATACAAATTGTTGATACAACTGTCATTGTCTGAACTAACATTGCGAGTAGTATCGCAACATATTCCTTCAGCGCTTCGAAATGGTACTGAGAAACGCCAGCAGCCCGAACGGAAATGCAAAAGAAACAAGGGTGAAATCACTTGTGATTCAGCTATTGCTGCGCATTTGCTATCCAGCCCAGACTGTTCCTC
>JAAAKL020002116.1:0-27488 GCA_010016065.2 Carybdea cf. marsupialis auct. non (Linnaeus, 1758)
ATGATAATTTTTCATGATAATTTTTCATGATACTTTTTCATATGTTTTTCATGATGGTATTTGTTCAGAATAAAGATGCGTAACGTACAACAGACGCTTAACGAATGATTATTTAACTCGTAGAGTGATCTTTTAGTTTGAGTTAGCTCCGATTTCGAATTAGGTTGGCATTCAGAAGGCGTAGAGGTGGACGTCGATGTCCATTGGTCCAGTATTTGTACCTAGTTCATAGATTTGAGATGTTTTCAATGATGTAAACGGGTAAGTGATACGTAGATTATAGCGTGCTAGACCGTCAAACCATTGGCTGGGGGTGGGAGTGGCGGTCAAATCTTGATGATAACTTTTGAAACTTTTTCTCCTGTTATAGAACAATTTTAGAAAGATTAGCAGTTCACCTATATAATTTTAAGGCGGTTTTATGGCGGAAAGTTGATATTAATTGATTTCTATTATTTAATACTTCAAATTTATTCTGTTTTAGGTCTGCCTCAGCCGAAGATTGCACCTCAGTTTCAAGGATTAACCGTTGCTAATGGGTTTTACACGTCAAAAGATTTTCTCCCGGTAGTTTCCGTTGGAAGTAAAGCAGGTATGTTAAGTGTATGGTGGGACTTAACACTTTAATTTCGTTTTTGCAAGTTCCTTCACCTATGAAGGCTAAATTGAACCAAGAACTTTGAAAGAGTTACACGTAGCTCCTACTACCCGCCAGACTCGTAGTTTTGTGTCACTTGTCACTTATCTTGTGATTCTCACGGTTGTAACTACGAGCCAAAGATGTCTGTACATATCTTAATTTATCCATTTTAGTCTTCTTTAGTAAATGTATCATTTCAAATCATCTCTACTAAAAAATACTTCGCAACTTTCAGTGGGCTTTTGATAGCATCATGGGCCTAATGGCTGTCCTCCCACGGTCCAGTCACACGGCAAAGAGAGGTTGGTCTCCAAAATTGCGTAGATCTGGATGTCGATGGCCTCAGGTGGAGTAATGGGAGCTAATGAACTTATCATTTCAAACCCTAAAAATGAACTTCCGAAAAACAATCTGTTAATTGGGCAAGCTTTCTTTATTTTATTTGAAGGTATGTGTAATTGCAAGTCTCAGCTTCCCGCCTTATCTGGAAACGTCATTGTTCTTGGAGCAGGAGATACTGCCTTCGATTGCTGTACATCTGCCCTGAGGTGCGGAGCCAGACGTGTGTTTGTGGTGTTTCGAAAAGGATTCACCAACATCAGGGCTGTACCTGAAGAAATGGAACTTGCAAGAGAAGAAATGTGCGAGTTTTTACCCTTCATGTCACCCAAGAAGGTTATCATGAAAGGAGACAGAATTGCCGCCATGGAGTTCTATAGAACAGAACAAGTAAGGGACCATTACTTGAGATCTAGTTACAAGTTTTCCACCGTTGTTTGTGAGTGTTTTTGTATACATCGATAGACTTGTGGCGTGGTGATACAGATACCGACTTAAGGCTGGTTATGAATTTCAGCAGGAGGAGGGCTTCGATAAAATTTTACCGGGATCACATGCTTTGATTTATATTGCCATCGTTGTTCAAATAAGGATAAGGTTATGTGTAGTAAGTGCCAGGGCCACTTCTCCAGTCTTTATACTCTGCAGGTCTGATTGGCGGTCACACGTGGCGCATCGTTTCCTCTCAGCACAGACAGGTGTGACTAGGTTTGCCAAAGGGAGCTCTACTAATATATTGAAAGGCCTTTACAAGGGTACGTTATAGAAGTCGAGTGATACGCATCAGTCTCAAGGTGAATTGAATCACGACACTGTGCAAGCTTGTCAGTTTTCCCCCCCGTCCTCCCTCGGGAAGCTACAAGTCTAACACTTCAGGGTACAAACCCTTCATTATAAAGGCATGTGTACTTTCAGCTCATCAATTCGATTTTCCTATAAGGAACGTGGTTCCTTTGTGACAGCGCCCCGTGGCGTCGGCATTGAAGATTAATGCACAATTCGACCCCAGATCAGAGACTTATTTCGGTAACTTTTGGCCAGTTGCATTATGACATTGACTAGGGTTCCCTTAGTCACTCACCCTCAAAGGATAATTTCTATCCTGGGTAGTTCCACTTGTTTTCGTTTTCAGTATTCCAATTACCATAGGGCAATATAGACTTAGACAAGTAATTCAAAATAGGCTAAGCGCAATTTTTCGTAGCCAACCTGAATAACGCTTTCAAATTTTGATAGCTTTTAATCACCTCTTCTTCCCAGAAAATGTTCATTTAATATAAAAATAGGGACGTTGCTCATTGTCACGTGTTTATGCCACCATATCACGAATGTTGAAACCATGGTGGGAGCAAAGGCAGTGTGGGCCGTATTTAAAGTTGAAAATATTTTGTACACGTAAATCTTCAGCTTCTTGTTACGTTAAGAAGTATAGCCCCTCCAGAGTACGAAGAAATTTTTACCAGGAAGAAGAATGGAAGGTGAAGTAGCAATCATACACAAAACAAGACAACTGTTATAAAGCCGTCGGATTTATTTTGCAAAAATATTGTAAGCTCTACAATATTAGACAATGTTACATCGCTTTGTGAACACACAAATAGATTAGTCTTGATAGGTGACAAACCGTATAAATGGTTTTAATCAGCTGTTGGTGTTCTATAAGGTTGTATTTCGTGACCCTACATATTCATCTTGTTCTTTTTACTAATGAAAACGGAAGCAGTGTAGGGTTTTATATGTAATGTGCGGATTTAAGGACGATTAGTTAGTAGCCTGTGCTTAGTTTACGTCACCGATTTAGCCACCAAAAAGTAAAGACGAGATGAGATTTTTTAATCCAGACACTTGATGGATCTGCGACAAGGTATTAAATGAAAATTTTAGTAATGGGAAAACTATAATACCGGCTTAAAGAAAAGATGACAGAAGATTAACCATCAAGAGTGATCGAACTAAGAGCTTGGCATCTGTTGATAGTCGGGTAAGCAGGGGAAAGCATGTTCATTTGAAACCAATGCTCCCTATGTCTTCTCTGACCTCTTCTTTGCCATATTTCTATTCTTAATCACTAACGATTTTCGCACGATTCGTTACTCTCAAGAGACCCAGTATTGTATCTTAACTTGGTAAAAGTTTATTTTACACCTCTTTTTCAGTTGGAGGATGGCACATGGATTGAAGACGAAGACCAGACACTGAAGATCAAGGCAGATTACATCATCTCTGCCTTTGGATCGACATTGTCGGATTCCACTGGTAAGTGAACTGTGTTGGAAGAATGACCATAACAAATTAGGACATGCGGAAAGCGGCGTGATTATAGATGCAAGTTGCAACCGATGGATAAATCAGTGTGTTAGTCCTAGTGTAAATTTGCATTTCATCGAGCGTTAAAAGCTACGGGTAAATTTGGGGTGAAGGCATTAAGCCGTGCTCCCTGACATTGTAATACAGAACTTAGTTTGCCGAGTTTGAAAACAGTATAACTTTTGGACCGCAGGATGGGATGATTAGGAGAAAGTACTTTAGCCGGTAATCTCAGCATTAAAATGTTCACATTTCCTGACGGACGACCCGTACACCTTCTGACAGTAGTGCCTGGGGCCTTCAACAGTTTGTGTAAGCCTTCCCTTAAGAAATTTATGTATACGCCATTAGCAGTAGCTTTTATGCGTACGTAGACTGTGACCGGTAAGGTGATGGTATCTGTGTCATTTGGGGTCGTTGACTGGATCTCTTTTGTTTTCTGTAGTCCTTGGTATGGTTCAAAGTTGTTGTATCACTTATTAAGAAAGCAGAAGTCTTTGTTATATGAAAGCTACATACTTACGGGGCAATAAAAGTGAAGTATGATTGTCTCGGTTAGTAAGACAGTGAGAAGGGGCATTGTTACACCAAACTGAACCTCTTGAAAATTTACTGGATCGTAGCGGATTTCTGCATAGTAATAATGCTAACATTATTAAGAGGTTTCACTGCTTTCTATCTTTCAGTTGTCTCTGCCCTGGAACCAGTCAAGATGAACAAGTGGGGCCTACCAGACGTCGATCCGGAGACCATGGGAACCAGTGTGCCCTGGGTATTCTGTGGTGGTGATATTGCAGGAGTAGCACAGACAACGGTCGAGTCAGTGAATGATGGCAAAACTGCGGCCTGGCACATGCACAAATACCTGCAGGTATGGCTTTTCGCAATTATCATTTTTTAGAATTTTCTTATTAACTGATTGTTGAGTGTCAAAATATGAATGGCTAGAATAAAAATGGTGTTCCTTAGGCACATAAACAGAAGGGAGCAGGGGAAAGGAGGCTGCCGTGACCACCTGGTTGGTTGATTCCACCTGGTATATTGAGTCCAGCTTGTCCATTGAGTCCACCGTGTTCATTCAGTGTACCTTGTCCATTGATCCCACCGTGTCCATTGAGTGTACGATGGCCATTGAGTGTACGATGGCCATTGAGTGTACGATGGCCATTGAGTGTACCTTGCCCAATTGATCCCACCTGGCCCATAGAGCCTACCTGGTACGAGAAATCCACCTGTCTGATAAGCCGAGGGGATTCATGGAGCCA
Source organism: Carybdea cf. marsupialis auct. non (Linnaeus, 1758) (assembly GCA_010016065.2). Classification (NCBI taxonomy): domain Eukaryota; kingdom Metazoa; phylum Cnidaria; class Cubozoa; order Carybdeida; family Carybdeidae; genus Carybdea; species Carybdea cf. marsupialis auct. non (Linnaeus, 1758). Next base: position 4,552 of record JAAAKL020002116.1, read on the forward strand.
ATCTGGTCAGTTAAGTCCACTTGGTCCATTAAATCCACCTGATCCATTTAGACCGCATGGACCATGGACCCCACCTTGTCTAGTCCATTGAGCCCACAGGATTTATATAAAGTACCCAGTCATGCTGTTCTTTCGGCTTATACAGTAAATCCGTATTATTCATGTCCGACCACATATGCATCATTTCGTATGATTGCATATCGACAATTTATGGGGGTTACGAACAAGAGGTTTCTAAGAAAGAAACAAAATGGATGTACGCAGTGACGTTTTAGAATGTTATTAATTTGGATCACTTTTCATGTTCGCAGTCTTTGCATGGATTACCAGTACCAAGTAATCCTGAACTTCCGCTGTTTTACACACCAGTGGATAAAGTGGACATCAGCGTCGAAGTTTGTGGAATCAATTTCCCCAATCCTTTTGGATTAGCCAGTGCACCACCAACCACAAGTTCAGCTATGATGAGACGAGCTTATGAGACAGGTTGGGGTTTTGCTTTGACTAAGACATTTGTACTGGACAAGGTAAGTCATTCACCGACGTTCACGCAGAAAGGAGTAGCGATTGTTCTTAGTATATTCCATTTCACTTGAGCTCTTGATTGATGATAGTAAACAATAGAAAGTTGGGGATTCCCATTACCAGCTGTCCTGAATCACTACTGTTTCACGAAAAAGTCCCTCTATAGTTATCTGGGACATCCAACTGTTTCTTACGCTAGACAATTTATTTATAGAGCGTTGGCTACAGGTTCAAGCAACGGAAAAGAGGGAGGAGGGAATATATTTTCTTCGCCAGTTCAAGCTAAACGTTATCTTACCTTTGGACTTGTATCGTCTCTTATATCTTGAACAGTCCTCTGGCAGTGTCAACTATTGATATTCACAGTAGATTTACCATTAGTCTTAGTGCTAAGAATACAGTTTTTTTGATAAGTAGCTATACTTGCAGTTTTTTGTCTCAAGAACTACGCTTTGGTGTGTTCAAACAATCGATTGTTGACGTATGTAGACCTACGGAAACTTTTGCATAGTTTCCAGTTCTACGGTTGTTTAGCCTAACAGTATTAAGATATCCTGTTGTTTCGTCTCGTCGTTTGTCTGCTGATCAGTACAAGTGGCGCCGAGATACCTTGGGGAAAAGCAGTTTCATTTCAGATAGTATAGAAGGGTTGCAATAAGATCTTTTTTTGTGAAATCCAAACACACATAATCAAATCTCAGTTAGTCATCAATTTGCACATCCTTTCTTGTGTATTTCATCAATTATACCAAGGTTATTAAATCGCTGTTTTTCATTCATTTCTGTGTCGACAAACAAGTGGATCTAGGATTAGCGAATTTGTCTTTTCAAGTTGGTGCAATGCCCAGTAGAGCAGTCGCACCTTCACCTTCAACAGTCATCTTTCTTGTTGTCATTTTTGGACAGCCTTTGAAAATTTTTGAAAACTTTCACCTCTACTCGTTTGTGCTTTGTTTTTGTTTTGCGTGACTGGACAGTAATCTTTATGAATAATGCCTTATTAGCTATTAAGCATACCAGTAGGCCTACACTATTTACAATAAGAATGGCGCAAATATTCTGAAGAGCTCCTGTGAAGATGACCACAATACTGAGCAAAAGATCCCCCAATGTTTTGTGCAGCAAAACAGATAATTAAGGCGAAACCTGCTTCATGCCTTTGGAACAGTAACAAAAAGCATTAAATTTGATAGCAAGTCATAAACTTACCTTATATAAAGTGAAGAGTGCAATAGCCTGGCAGTGTCAACATCATTATCCTAAACTGGTCACTGTGAATAGCGGTAAGCCATTTCTAGTGATGGAGTCCTTATTCCTTAGGAGGAATTCCATAATAGTGACATCCTTTACTTTTTCATGAGTAGTACAACCGACAACCGAAAACATTTCAGGCATTTCTGATAAAAATTTCCTATAATTCTGAACCGCATTTTCTAGAAATCGAGCTTCTATAAACTAGGATGAACGTTCATATCGTTCGCCCTTCGTTTGCAACAGCTGTTATGTGGTGTTTTTTTGCGTGTCATGGTGACTAGCATAAGGGACTGTGAAGAGGACTGGTCTATTATAGTTATATTATAGATACATGATAACAATTTGTATTTAATTCGATTTATTGCGTCCATTTATTCGGTTGCAAATTCCGTTATTCGAATGCAAACGAGTACAGCCGAAGGCAGTGGCTTAAGTGGCTTCTAATAAGCGCAATATAATGCATTCCTAGTGTCTTACAAATATTTAACCTAAATATTTCTAATTCAACTGTACATTTTTGATTTGATTAACCACCACAAAAACAGGATATCATAACCAACGTGTCACCAAGAATAGTACGTGGATCAACTTCTGGACATCAATATGGACCTGGACAGGGATCTTTTCTAAACATCGAGCTCATCAGTGAAAAGTCATGTGCCTATTGGTGTCAGTCTATAACTGAACTAGTTAAGGATTTCCCAAGCCAGGTAATACTTTGTATTTGATGCTTTGTTGACGTGTAGCTGTTACTCGCTGATATGTTTGTGTCCATTAGCAAAGTCAACATAAATGATGGGAATAATATAGATGCACTATAGGGGATTGAAAAGCGAAACATAGAGCAAGAATGCCAATAAAACATGGAGATTCAGTATTGTTAGCAGAGAGCCCACATAACCTCTCTGTAACATGATACGATCAGACGAACGAAGTACATCTCTGTATGATAAGGCATTAGGCCATATGCACCTACCCCTCCATAAAGAGACAAGATTTCTTATTAGCCCTTCCTTATTAGTCTTATTAATCCATCCAGTTGATGTCGTAATTTACAGCCACTTATTTAATTGGTGCAATCTTGGTACAAGTTTGAATTGTACTGGTTACCGATATCATTTGTGCATTCATTGATGTAACTGTTAACTGCTTCTTGTGTACTGAGCTTCGCAGCAATAATCTGTGGATTTTGCAGTGAGGCAATGTCTTAGATTCTAATGCTTAGAATAATTGGCAAAATACTGGGGGCTTCAGTTGTAGCTTTTTTACACAAGAAAGATGTGACCAAAACAATCATGAGGATAACGGGCATCGCTTTGGCGCTTTAATGATTTAACAAGTATTTGGATATGTAGATAATTTTAAATATTTTCGAGGGTGGATAAAGAGCTCATTAAAAGACTGAAACCAGGAAAGCACTAGCCAGGTTAATATGTCATACGGGGGAAAGGACATGGAGTACCAACGTACAGAGAAAGAACGTGGTGTGTTTGTGTGTTTCTTTCGGCAAACGAATCTATGTTGTACGGAAGAGAACTTGAACTGTCAGCAAAGTAATGGATAGGAAGGTAGACGGCTGCTTCACGAGATTGATGTATTGTAACAAATTTATCTTGTAAAGGCAAGAGGACAATGAATGACATTGAAACACCATTAAAGGTTAAATACAGGAGGATGAAGCTGATAGGGCATCATGTAAGACGTGCTGGACTTCCAGGCCGGTGGTTTGTGCAAGTAACAATTGATAAGCAAGTGTAAAAGACCCGTAACGTACATCGATACACTGATGAGAGATGTAAACTTGGCCAAAGCCGAAGGATTGAAAACAGCTTTGGAGGATATGGAGGATTAGGAAAGGCTTGGAAACTCCTCCGAAGTGAAGAAGTGAAGCGAGATATGGCGACATGAAGAGTTACAGGAGTGCGAAGTGGCGAAAATGAGTATTTTTAATTCCAGTGTCTTTTAAACGAGAATATGTTGTTCTGTTGTTACAGGTTTTGATCGCAAGCATTATGTGCGGGTACTCAAAAGAGGATTGGACCGAGCTAGCTTCCAGAGCTGAGGTAAGAGCTATCATTTCTGCAGAAAATAAAGGCGAACGTAACACTTTTTAACTGCAAATTATAGGGAGTGAACAACAATCTGTAGGCGGGTGTTTCTAATTTACAAACAAAATTTAAAGATGAAAGCAGAGATTTATCCTCTCACTGTAATCATAGGCCTGTCACGGGACCGCCTAGAATGTTCCCCCGCGCTCTCAAGAGGCAGTTCTATATAAGATTTCTTATTTCTATTGGGCAAAGATAACAGATATGGTGTTATGTTGGATAGGATATTGCCTAAAGTGAGACACTGTGGGTTTGTAAATTCGAGTACCACTGCCACTGGTACGAAGTGATGTTCGTAGAGATGGCACTTAACTTCCCTCATTTCCTACCTGGGTACTGGTAACGATATTCCTCTTTTGAACTCAACAAAGGACACGACCCATCCAGAGTATTTTGCACACAATAAGAAGAAAAATATCTCAGTCTTTCAGTTTCAGAAACTTTGAAGTTTCCTTATTTCTAGGTTACTTTTATTTAATAGCTAAGGCCAAGGCTGACACTTCAAGGCGAGAAGTTACTTTTAGCAAGACGTTTCAGATCGATATTTTTGAGTTGCATATGTTTGATTTCAACCGATTAAGTTTTCAATTGTGCTACACACCTCGAAAATTTGGTTAAAGACGAAACTTGGGCGAGAACCAGCTTCCGTATCGACATGTTTTCTTGTTGGTTTTGAGTCGAACTTCACATAGGTCATTTTTGCGTTTTTGCAGTGCACTGCATGGTATCTATTCGTTAAGTCACGCATAGGTCTGCTGAAAAACCACACACCTCACGCAAAGTAATACCCCAGGTTTTCAACTGTTATCTTGCCTACTCCCTCAAAACCTGCTGCATACGCCAAGGCGTGTGGTTTAAATGAAACCAAGCCTTGCAGCAAATAAGGAAAATTGTTACTAGTTATAAATTTTATGCTTCTGTTGAACCCCTTGAGTTAGAGCAACATTTAGTTGATGGAAGCCAGAAAGTTTGGATCTTTTTCATGCCATCCGTACCACCTTGAATTATGAGTAGTTTCTATGAATTTATTCCAGATATTCTTTAATGTAACGATTTTAATTTTTCTGCTAAGATTTTTATGAGCGCCTTTTATATGAAAATTTCATATTTTTCTTTATCAAATTTAGATCATATCCAGATTGCATTTATATATAAATTGTTGTTCTATTTGATGCCAAATATAGATTTACTTAACCTTGATCTAGAATATCAAAAACTGCTACTGAGCATGCTTTCTCCCGATTGTGAAAGAACCATATCAAAAGGAACTCTGATTTTTTACTAGTGCGTTGACGTATCTAGGGCTATGCAAAGAACAAACAATTATTAGTCAACCAGTGTTTCGTTCACAAGGAACAGACGAAGCAAAAGTAACTTCTTTCTTGAATCTTTGAAGCTTAACACTGAAGATTTTATGCCTCTGAACGCGTTTACATCTTCGAAGCTTCTCATTTCTCTAATCAAGTCACCTTCTTCAGCTTGCAGGTGCGCATGCTCTGGAACTCAATTTATCATGTCCACATGGTATGGGTGAACGAGGCATGGGTTTGGCTTGTGGTCAGGTGAGATACGTTTTTTAAAATGGATATAAATTGATAGGTTGTTTTTACTATCGGATGGTTTATGCAGCAGAAGGTAATTTATTGTGCCATTTTTGGACAATTCATCCATTTTGTCATTTGTTTATCTTTGGTATTCTTATAATCGTTCGAAATGGGGCTAAAAATACCTGGAAGTATTGAGAAGCCGACGAAAAGTCAGTGAATTTAATTTTCATCAATGAAGAAACTGGCCAGCGTTGGTTCACTTTTAAAATAGCACAGGAATGTCCTTGATATTATGTAACATTGTTTATGAGCTTTGTTTGATGGGGACTCAAATGACGCCCAAGGTCTGAATCTGCTTTGAGACGGAAGATGCCCCATCCAGTCTGTTTAAGAGATCAATGGATCGGATTCAAATGGGTATGGGTCCAAATGGATTTTATCCCAGTTATCTGGTGTTTATGCGGGATCGGGGCCACTTGGATCCATGACTTTGCCTGCAATTCGCATTATGCAAACCAACGGTTCTTTTTATTGTAATTCGAGGTACACTGAAATGAAACATTGAAATGTAAACAATAGGTGTCAATGACGTAGGTGTGAATCTTAGTATAGAATTAGATCATGAATGAAGATCACGCCACGTTTACCTCGTAGTGGCAATTTTTGCCTCATATTCGATCCGTTTTAATTTTGACAGGTATCCAATTGTTTACTCGGTATCAGATCCAGACCGGTCCATGATCAAGAGCTGTTCCAAATTGATAGGGATAGCAGCTCGAAACGAACACGGATCCACCAGGACCCGTGTAAACGCAAGGCTTATCTGAACCAGTTCTCAGTTTGGATTCATACCTGTGAAACCTGGGTCTAAGTCATTTGATATCAGTCCGTCATAGTTAGTTTCACTTCGGACGTGTTGTTGACCATTTGGCTGTATTTAAAACTTAATCAGAGTGTCGTTTGTGTCTAAAAAATTCAACTCTTACCACCAGGCCTGACATTTCAGAAAGAGCAAATCAACACCCTGCCGTTCCGAGCTTACATTTCTTGGAGTTCATTCATCCTGTGAAGTGATTCTGATGTAGATGTCAGTCCACAGAGAAGTAGTGATTTCGTTTGTCAACGAGACTAAAACGATAAATTAAAACGAGACTTGACGAACATATACTTATTGGCAATGGCTAACCTGAAATATGAATTACGCGACTTTAAATCAAGACTATCTTAATTGGCTAATAACAAATATTTTTAGCCTCAATCGACGACTTGTTTGTCCCGTTTTCTCCGGCGTTAGAGCTCTTCACTTAAATTGTAAAGCCAGATTTAAAAGGTTGCAGAAGGTTGTTTTACTACTTTAACTCCACGCATGGTTTACACAGTCGCATTGTGGATTGATCCTACCTTTAGTACGTAACAGCTTAGTTGTTTACGCGAGAACCCTTATTTGACACGCGAGAACCTTTAGTTGACACGCGAGAACCTTTAGTTGACACGCAAGTTAATTAAGTTTCCAGTATCTTCTAGCTTTTAAACTAATAGCTATTTTCGCATAGGACGCTGAGTTGGTGAGAAACATTTGCAGATGGGTGAGAGCTGCTGTGAAAATCCCGTTCTTTGCCAAACTAACTCCAAATGTTACAAATATAGTTGACATTGCCATGGCGGCAAAGGAAGGTTAGTCCATTCTTACATTAACCACAATAAATCAATATACCAAGCCTTTTATTTAGCCGTTATGTCTTGTTCATATTGTATTTCTTCGGAATGGTATCTGAGAGAGTCAAAATTCACGAAATGTTCTGGTTTGTGGAAAACATGGCTAGTGCAGTGTATTTTATAGTGGGCTTATACTACTTTTTAACGGCCCTTGATCTTGTGGTGGATGAATTCGCAGACATTATTGTGCAGCCGTGTTGTTTTTCTCGTCATTCCTCTTATTCAAGTTACATTGGATTTCACTCTGGCTCGTGAACGCTAAGTAAGTTAAGTGGTTGTACGGAGAATTAAACTTTCGTCCTGTTGTTATAAGGCTAGACCAGTATTGATTATATTGAACTCTCGCTGCTACTGAAATTTTGATTTACAAAAATGTTCGTTGTCACCCCTGTTACGTTTGTGTAGCTATACACCTTCAATGTTCTTTTCACGTGTTCGGTTGCTTCTGTTTTCACCAGCAAAAGGCAACGTCATTTTCTGTTTGCTTCTTTCATTCTCGTTTATTCTTCCTTTGCCTATTTCTGTTAGGTGGGGCTGACGGAGTTACTGCAACTAACACTGTCTCGGGTTTGATGCACCTGAAGGGAAACGCCACGGCATGGCCAGCAGTTGGCAATGAGAAAAGAACCACCTATGGCGGAGTTTCCGGAAACGCCATCCGCCCCATTGCACTAAGAGCAGTGTCAGCTATTGCTCGCGCGTTACCAGGGTATCCTATACTGGCTACAGGTGGCATCGACTCAGCTGATGCTGCCCTTCAGTTCCTTCATGCGGGAGCAAGTGTTGTTCAAGTATGTCAAGCTGGAAAATTATTGTTATCATTATTATTTATTTATTATTATTATTATTATTACTCTTTTGTGTTATTTTGAGACAAACCCAGGGTGGTAGTCTGAGATTTATGTTGATAAGAATGTAACAGTGCTTGTTTTATGCACCTTGAGGTAATTTTTGGCTAGGTATTACCATTGTGGCTACTTAGAATTAAGAGTTGTTTCCAGAAGGTAGAGTTTGCTAACCGTAGCGAAATATGCTAAAAGTTTCATCATTACACAAGATAGTATGCTTTTTAGCAATAATGCTATCTATCCATGTAGTTAGGGTGAGCATACTAAGGTCTCATTTGATGCTCTCCAGAATCTGGAGTCGAGGTTCAAGAACAGAATTGAGAAAAGATCTGTGTAGAACATTCTATAGTATTTAGTTATATTTTGAGAAAGTGTCGGTTTTACTTGAGCGCTACCTCAAGAGCGGACACTGGAGATTATTGGGGTGAGAAGACGTCGGTTAATTTTTACCTGTCAAATAGAACATGACCATTATTTTACTCAGTTGGCAACACCATTTGAAGTTTCATGAATGTGAAGTAAGGAAGTAAGTACTTTAACTGAAATCCTTTTGTCTTTACGAACGACTTTGGCAATGATTTGTGCCATGTAAACGCCCTTTTTATTGTGGAAGGAGAATTAGCAGCCGTGCCCACTCTCCCCAGCCCCCAAGTATCAGCTGTCATCGTAAATGCCCCTGCTCATACGTGCTATGCTCAGCTATGTCTTAAATCACTGGACATCAAATGATCGAAAGTTCCAAACCGTGTTTTCATTATAATGTAATAATCTTCAGCAGAACATTTTGTGGTTTAGCTATTTGATGTTATAACAGTAGCAGTTGAGTTATTTTCTTTGAGAATCAACTTGAAGTGCATTTTTGCGTCTTGTTTTCGTCTTAGATATGCAGCGCAGTTCAAAATCAAGATTTTACACTCATCGGAGATTACATCAGTGGACTGAAGTGCTTAATGTATCTCAATGCCTGCAAAGAGTTTGAGGAGTGGGACGGACAAAGTAGACCAACACAACGCCATCAGAAGGGAAAAGCTGTCCCAAGAATCAACGATGTAATTGGAAAGGTAATTGGAAATGATCGGGAGTCAAATCAATTCCAGGAGAGAAACTACCGAATTCTCTGTTTTCAAATATCCGCTCACTTTTCAGTCACGTGTTCATACCTACTCTTTGTATCTGATTTAACTGTCACATTTTGAGATCTTTTAATTTTGACTTTAAACCAAAACGAAGCCTGAAGCCATCAACAAAGCTTATAGATGTTCAACTCCGTCTCTCTCTTTTGATAGTTCTGTCTTTGAGATTGTAGTTTGATGTTGCGGTCTCCTTATGGTGCTTCATAACCCTTTGATTATGTTGTGAGAATGAACCGACCTCACTGAAAACAATTTTGCTGCTCATCATGTTGTTTCCAAGTGTTACGGTATGGATAAACAAAAGAGTTTCGAGTAGATACTAGATAAATATGTCAGTATCTGATCTCGAATCCGTGACCCTCCATGTATTCTCGGTGTATCCTCTACTATCTGAAGTTGGTGACCCACAGTGACAACACACTCCATTTTCTGGGTCGCCGCATTAGTGCTCATTCTTGCACCGATGGACATAAGTATTCAAACCATTTGAGACGGATTTTCTTGCGCCAATTCTCCAGTTTCTTTTCAAAACTGATTGTTTCAAATCCACTTGTAAGTGGTAGCTATACGAGTCAGTTTGAGACCGATAACAGTACTTCCTCGATTATCAGTCCCTCGATTATCCGGTCCTCGGTTATCTGGTCTCACCCAAAATAGCAGGTATCGCTTTTTTATTTTCAGTTTGACAATGAAAGAATTAGATTGCTCATCTCATCAGTCCCTCCTTTTATATTATGTGGGCTCTACTAACTGCAGATCCACTTAAATTTGTGCTGACGACAAGACAGGAGTCTTATTTATGTCACGAATTTGATGCTGGAAAACTGTAAAGTTCTTTTCAAATCAATTTTGATAAATGTATAGGACATTTTTATTATCCGGCCATTTTCGATCATCCGGCCCGATTTTCATATCTTCCCTTCCAACTTGACCGGATAATTGAGGAAGTACTGTATTTCAAATCCACTTGTAAGTGGTAGCTATAAGAGTAAGTTTGAGACTATATATGTTTTTTCCTTTATGTACTTTAGTCATTAATGATGTAGGTTGCCATGGGTCACCAAGTCCCTCTTTCTTCGTCAGTAGTACATTTTACCCACTTGAACATTTTATCACATCTGTTGCCCTCCACTTGTTCTTAGTTTGATGATGATTATCCGTTGTCGTACTCTGATTTTCCTACCTTTATCACCTGAGTAGGCAATTACCACAAGTCTTCATTTCTCTTCATATTCTGCGAACAATCCAGCAGGCAACACGTATCAAAATGACACGTCGTTGTTGTCACTCATGTTATTGAAAATCGCCAGACACTGGTCACAGCAATTGGCTGCGATTATAAATTCATGACAAAAGTGTTATGCCATCGCTAAAAACGTGTCTCTCATAGAGATTTTTTTTGCATGCTTTCTCTAAATGGATGGTATTCTTTGGGCAAACTCTAGCGCACGTCGCACTTCATATCGCACACCATTTCTAAAATTTCCTGCGGTGTTAGAGGTTAAGCAATACATAATAGTGCCACACCTCTCCGAGTTACTTTCAGCCTAAAGGCATTGTTGGTGTTTCCGACGGTTCTCGAGAGATTTAGTCCCATTCCCCATTATCTATCAAAGCATGAGCTGGATAGGTGAGTTTCAGTTTTGACTTCGACGATATGACCGTAACAGGGATAGTTATTTCTCTGACCAGACCTTGATTTTATGATGTTGCATCAGCATTGTCGAACGTGGAGATCCAAACTCAGCTTCTTGGAGAGGGAGATGATGCAAATTGGCCCTACAACGTATTTGGTAACTACAATAAAGAAAACCGCATGATTTGGGGCACATCTTACTTTTTCCTTTCCCCATGTATTGCACAAGACAGCCGCGTGCATGTGACGTCATCTTTTATTTTTATGTAGAAACATGTTGGATCCACTGCTCTCTAAAAGGACTTTATCGAGCTTCCCATTGTTTCCAATAGCGAAAAATTGTAGTCACACAAGTACTGGCCCCCATTAGTTAAAATAGCGCTTGAAGATCCGCGTAACATTAACTTTGATTCATGGGACTGAAATGGTGTCCAACGACTGGCCTCACTTTGAGATAGAAGATCTCCATCTAGTGTTTTTTAGAGATCAGTGGTTGTATCATACGATGAACGATAGAGAGGCTAAGAATACTGAAGATTATTGACTATTTATTTTTATGCATTTGGTCAATTAAAAGAATTATGGTGTGAGTTTTTATGCTATTGCTCTTAACAGAGAAAGGGACCTATTTTTCTCTCCAAATTTTACTATTTCCGCACTATAAAAGTACGAAGGATGATTTTTTCTTTTTCCAAAACATATTGGCAGGATGACCAAGCTGAAACTTTCATTTCTTCATTCTTCAGGGCCTCCCAAGCTTTGGACCTTTCAAGAAGCAGCGAGATGAGATAGTTGCAGAATACAAAAAGCAAGCAGATTTGCAGGGGGAGGAGTTAATGCCGGAACAAGTAAGACCGGCAGTGGAATTGAAGAAACCGATTCCAAAAGTTCAAGTAAGTTCAATGTGAATTTCCGCGCCATTGTTGTGTTTCACCACCGATGCCGAGAGTGGTATTATTTTGAATTGTACATGAGGTATTAAATCGAGAGTTCAGAGAGTGGTTTAATTTTATTGCAATAGCTACAGAAATATAAATGAACAGTCGTTCGTCCGGTGATGATTTAGAGGTAGTTTAGCCTAGTGTTAACAGTTTTTGTTACACGATTATAGCAATTCTATTTAGGGCCAATTTAAATTTGCCATGCCTTCCTTATCTAACTAGGCGGAATTTGTTCCGTTGTGTTTGACTCGCTCCAGTCAACACAACTCTTCCGCCTTGTTATCGGGTAATCCTTTATAAGTATTCCAAACCGTTTACGGTGTTTAACAAATACTTCCAGATGATTGGGTAAGTGTCGTATTGCCGTGGAAGATGCGTGGATAAGAAGTTGGCTTCAACCCTTTGCGGTAGACGTATGCAGCTAAAGACGCTACGTTTGTTCTGAATTTGACAACAATGAAAGGTGGCGGAATCCAGTTAGTAGTCAAGGAATATTAACAGCATGCACGAGTAAGGTTAACGTGTGAAATCTTCGCCCATTAGAGACATCTTTCAAGATAAACTTTATATACGTTCTCGAGGAATTGGATGGCGGATAGAGTACGTGATATAGCACAGAATGGCTGGATGAATAAAGAAATCACAATGTGATTGACCTGTTTGAGCTCAAGGTAGTCTTATTCATGGGATTGTTGTTAATATCGTATTGCAAATAAAATGTAGAGTTACACGGTGTTAAGTTCGAATGAATATTGCTAAGTAGGTTATGGGTACCACTGGAATTGAACAAATGAATAAAACTTGTTATTAAGGTAGCATCTTGGTTATTCTGGGATATATACTACTCCTTTCTGCTTCTACGTGGCTCGTATTCTTCTTACCGCACCTCCAGATTGTTTAGTTATCCATAGTGGGTAGTCCTTCTTCAGCATTGTTACCGGGAACGTGAATGAGTTTGTTGTTGCATGGTATTCTGGGACGATCAAGGTTGTTCGCCCATAATTGGGGTACCACAACAGTGTATTATTGATGGTCATCTCTTCGTATGTCCAGAAAGAATAAACAGCAAAGGCTCCCAGGAGCAGCATCAAAAGTAGGAAAAAACCACCAAACACATTATGCACGGTTCAGAGAATGCGAGTCTAGTTATCGTTTACAGTGCTGTCAATGTCCACATAAATAGGTACTTATTCAACAGCTGCCCAGAGAATCCCTCTTTGATTTGGCCTGCAGATTTTGGGTAAAATATTTGAAAGTTTTAATGTCGTTCAATATAGATTGTAGTCTGTAACAGAGGAGACTATTATAAGAAGGTTTGAATGAAATAAATTTTGCTCCAAATAAGTAAACGACTTGACTTGTTGTGACTTTTGACATTGTTCGAGGTCACAATTTCGTCTCTGTCACGTGTTATGTGCTAGTGTTCAACAAAATGTTAACATCCTGTTAACCTGGCCTGCTGTTTCTGCAGCTGTAGTTAATCTCATGTGAACATTGTGTTAACGTGGTGTTATCACGTTATTGGCAATGGAACGAGTAGTTGCTATGCTATGAGTGTATCGGTCGATGTTTAGTACATCGACTTCGCTTACCCGTTTGTAGGGAGAGGCTATTTGTTTATGGTAGTAAAATCGAAGGTCGATATACAATTGCACTTGCGTTGGCTGGCGAGGGGTTTAAATCGACACGAACTTGCCTAGTTTGCCAAAATCAAAGGGACTTTTTCACCTGACATGATCAGCGAGAATGAAATTTTGCCGTGAAAGTTGGTAACTCACTTAACTTAATTTGATTTTTTGTTTTTGTTGTGTTTTTATCAGGATTTGATAGGCTCGGCATTGACAAGAATTGGAGCTTACGGTGACTTAGACAACCGTCAACAAGTTGTTGCTTTAATTGATGAGGAGATGTGCGTCAATTGTGGAAAATGTTATATGACGTGTAACGATTCTGGTTACCAGGCTATCACATTCGACCCAGAAACGCACTTGCCTCACGTGACCAAGGACTGCACGGGTTGTACCCTCTGTGTCAGTGTCTGCCCGATTATAGGTAAGGTTAGATCAATTTTTGGGTTGATTTCGTACTTAATGCATCGTAATTTTGATAGCATTGATTCCTTGGTTTAAAACAGGACTTCTTAAGCCATCTCTGCCTTTACCCGTCTCTGAGTGCTTAATTAAAAGCCGGCATCTGAATATGGTAATGTTGCAATTAGAAATATGGCATGGAGAGAGACGATCAAATCCGGCAAACCAGAATCCCGTGGCTCCAACTTTCATGAGATGTACATGGTGGAGGAAAGAAAAGCTGTCATAATGTATCAAATAGACACCGCCAGCACAATGAAGATACAACAATAGAAAAGTATGTTAGGACCCCTCCTGCCACTCATAAATCTTTGGTCATTATATGGTGTAGAACAGTAGTCCGCGTTCGGGAGTTTGCACATAATATCTTTGGACGCCACATAAATCTTTGGTCGTGATATGGTGTAAAACAGTGAAACGCAACCGTGAGTCTACACATGATAATGTAAGACTCCGCATAAATCGTTAGTCATGGTGGGATATAGTGGCCCACAATCGGAAATCGAGACATTATATCTTGGGGGTCCATAACCTATTAAGCATTGGTAGAGAAAACATTTTCGGCCATAATTTTGAAAACAGAAGCAGTACAATTGGCATTCTGAGCAGTAAGTTCATTAATTTAGTCCATTGTTATGTATTTAAATTGCGCATTTTGTTTGATACATAAATTCTTTAAAAAGTACGCAGACAGTGTCGTGTTTCACAGATGGGGGTGAGTTAGCAGGAGATTATTACGTTGCCTAGAGGGGATGAGAAGGACATAACGTTACTAAGTTACAGTGAGAGCAGTAAGCCAAATATAATAGATTAAAATATAGCAGTAAGGCGGTAAGGTAACATGAGTGAAAATTATGTAAACAGAGATTTCTTGATAACTAATTATTTTATTGTAAAGAAATGTGGGTGACTTTGTTCAATATGGTGAACTGTATGTCCATATGGTAGTAAACATAAGGTATAATGGCGTAACTTTGAAGTACTCTCTTGCCCCCTTAAGTCCGCCCTCGGTACTGCATCATGCCAAATCCTTGCTTTGTTATTGCTGAGTGGTATAAATACCCCTTGACGCGAGTTACAGGTCTGTGTTATTCATGCGACAGTTTATACATAGTACTTATTTATCTCAAACAGTTGTTTTGTGAATTAAGGAATCTCTAGAAAATCATCTGCAACCCTGAGATGACAAGTAAATATGATCTACCAATGAAAGTAAGGCTGTAACACCGATGGTAACTACGTATGCCATACCATAAGCTGTTTACTAAACAGGATGCTTATCAGACTTTTAACCTTCCCCTCGTCTCTCGGATGATTTGCAAACTTTAGGAACAGGTGGCTATTTTTGTTATGAAGTGACAATTTGGTCATTATAATGTATTTAAGAAGTTATACAGCTCTTCTTCCAAAGGGGAGTAAACAAGGCTAAAATTCTGCTGACAAGCCGTACTTTATTACGGTCCAATTACCAATCCTTACCAATGCTTATTAATGTACGTGGTTATGCTAAGAGCTCAACATACTACTTAAGTGTTACTGATACATTAATTTGATACAAGGCTTATCGGTTGGTGTTAGTAGTTTAGTCGCATGCTGGATCCAATGAATATGAGTTTTAGAAGACCGCAGTAGTAATCCCCTGGTTAACGGATCTGGAATCAATATGGTAGCGTGCTCACATCGTCCGTGGTTAACATCCGATGGATAGTTCACCGGACTTTACTAGTGCATTAGTAGGCAAAGCAAGTAAAGGAGTTCTTGGGCCTTCTTTTGTTCTTTTCCATTGTCATCAGTTGCCATAGACATGACGAAGTTTATTATGCCAAACTTTCAACAATATGCGATGCTTGATGTATGGGTCATGCATAGCAATTGGAGAGGACAGGGAGAAGGAGTTAGAAGTTCAGTCAGTGTGGATAGAGCAAGGGGGAAGCGAACTGCCAATTTTGAAGGACATTTTTTCTTATGGTATTCTGACATCGCTGATATGTTTGCAAATTTTGTTAGGTTTAAGCACGAGCACATTATCTGTCTAAGTATGTACGAAGGAGTACATGCCTTTAGTTGTTGATGTCAGGACGTATTTTTATGTATTCTTATGTTTTCTTTCCAGATTGTATCCGAATGGTGCCAAGAGATAATCTTTACGTCCCGAATCGTGGAATTCCTTTGGAAATGAAGTCATAAATTGGTTTATCTTTTGCATGTTTGTGTTGGACTATGCCTACCAACAACCTAGAATACTCAAATCCACCGATTTTAAGCATGATGTAAATTTCACGTGGTCTGACCTTGGTCAGTCTATATTTCTTTACTTTCACTTGCACGAACGAGTAGGTATAACCGTCAAAAGCACGTTCATCAGAAAAGTATTGCGGGTGGAGGGTGGAGTTGAGTGCGAAAAGTTTTATTACACGTGTTACCACGTAACAGCTAGACAACACATAGTAAGGAAGTAAAAGAGTTCAAAATTGAGGGCCAGGCCCCTACCCTAACCTCCGTGTCTACGCCTATGACACATTGAGTTCTGACGTAAGAATATGTAGTTTTGAACACAACAATCAAAGAATTTCTAGTGAGCCAGAGCACCTTTTAGAATACTTAGCAGCCTTTAAACGAACGCTGTCAACTGTGCTTCGACAGGTAAAGTTACAGACGATACATCGATCTTTTCCTCTGTTCATAGACTTTCAAATTGCGTGGTAGGTAAACTTCCAATCATATTTTATTGTGTGTTTTGTACTCATTAAAAGCATATACCCTTACATTTTAAACTCTTTTTGAATAATGCTGGCGTGGCGAGGTAAGTAGCTGCAATGTCGGTTCCAAACTTCCAGGTGCCTCAGTCGGGCTTTACAAGTCCACCCAATACCTTGGCTTCTGGAATAGGGTTCTCTTAAGCTTGACAAAAAGGTGCTAGGTTATTTTGTCTTAGACTTGGGACAGAAATTCCGCCTGCACTTTTAGAAGATGGGGTTTTGATACTTGTATTCCTGAATATACGCGAATGATTTCATGCGATTGGTTTTCTGAAATAGATCTTATGTGGGAGACCGATATTCAGACAGTACAATAGGAGAAACATGACGTGCAATGTTAGCTTACGAGAATAATTCACTTGGAGCACCATGTTTACGAAGTGTTATCAGAGCCTAATCAATATGTTTTCAATATTAACTTGCAAATCCCCATTTCTTTGAACTGTTCAAACATACTTTTTTGCATCTTAAGCTAGCATGGAAGTCTATACTAGATCAGACCACTTATCTCTAAAAAAGAACTGGATCGAGCTTCGTATTTTCTCGAGCAGCGAAAAAGCGTGGTCACGCATACTACCATCAGAAGTTAAAATAGCACGGGAAGATCTACAGTATAACATTTTTTATAAGCTTGTTTAATGGGGACTAAAATGATGTTCAATTTCTGACCTCGCTTTGAGACGGAAGTTGCTTGATCCAGTGTTTTTTAGAGGTCACTGCTTTGGACACGAACCTTGTAAAAATCCTATTGTAGCACTACTTGTTACGTTTGTAGTACGTACTTGTTATTTTTCTAGAAATAGAGAAATTTAACCGTAACATATCGACGTATAGAGGCCTTGTTCACTATTAAAATGTTTGATCCAGAGCATTTTCCAAGTATCGCATTAAGGTGTCCTTGGTGCTTGAGATGAACTTCAAGAGCATGTCCATAATTTGAAAGGACATCTACCTGCTGTCATTTGAAAGAGAAGCCCTGGAATCCGTCTTATCGGAGACTGTTTGATGTTGATGTATAATGTAAGAAAATATCAGGGAAGACATACCATGTATGATTTTGTATGTGACAGTGTGTGTTGTAATCTTTACTTTGTGAGAATCTAATGTTTATTAGATAGCATAATCGATACTGACAGTAGTGATGTAACAAGTGATAATAATATGAGGAACTGTAGAGAAAGCGTTTTTGTCTTTTTGGAAGCTTTTGCCGATTAAGTATGAGCATGACCAGGATGGAAGGGGAGCTTCAGGTTATGCTGAAGGGTTGACGCCGATAGACCACGAGAAAGAAAATGGAAGGCACTTCAAAATGTAGAGCCACAAAATTTTCCTTTTTGCATGAGCGTGAAATGCTATTTGGCACTGAGACACTTCAAATTTGCTATCAATGTCCCAAGGTCACTCATGGACAAATAGACGTTAAGTTTTTACTAAATTTTGGTGAAACTAGAGAAAACAACACGCAAGACATTTGCCACATGAAAGTGAGTCCATTCCTGGTATTATTTGTTTTCTAGACCTGTCAGTGTAGCACTAGGGAGGTCTGACATGTAATTCTTCAAATTTCTCTTTTTCAAAGTTAACGATATTTTGGAACGGGAAACTTGCATATTTTAAAGTTCAAAATTGTATGTACCAAGCTCACCCCACGCTACATGCTCATGTCAGCCTTCCACAAACTCGAGCTGGATTCGGCACTAGAGCAGGGCATTCTGGCAGTAGCTTAGTTGTAGGTTATGGTACGTAATGAATTTTCATTACTTGAAGCACCTGGATACCTACTGGCCCTACATAATATCACTGATATATTGAAGGTAGATAGGAAAAAGACATTTAACATGTAGGCAAGGATAAGTCACGAAAGAGATATGCAATGGAAGGACATAAGCAAGGGAAAGACACGGAAATGCTAGGTGAAAAAGCTAGGCAAGGAAAACACATTAGGAGAGGGGCAAGAATGAACATTAAGAGAGATTGCCGCGAAGCTGATTTAAAACTTAAAATTTTAGAGGCCGATTGTACTTATAAAATGTTAGGTAAGAGGAGCGAAAAATTGCACAATACATGTGCTTCCACAGTTTCAAAGTGTCAATATGTTTATTCGTTACTCTCGTCGGGATCCGGCAACTGGCATGAATCATACGCGTACTCACATCGGTATCGGTCGCTTCAAAGTGTTTCAGATGGGTATCATAAATAATGGAGCCCTGTGCGGGCAAGATATCTCCATATTGAATGAATGGCTTGCCTGCTTATAAGTAGTCGATTCGATTATCAAGCGGCCCATCAGTCGGTAGATTTTAATTGGAAAGGATAAATGATGGTCATTTCTGAATAAAAAGCCGCACATGCATCAATAACGCACTTTGTAATGTATTGATTAATCATAAACTTCAAGGATGCTATGGAGGACGCTTTAAATATGTGCCGCATTTCGATTTGATTGGGTCGCTTATTCGAGGACAGCGCTTAATGCAGGATTTACGGTAGGTGAAAGAAATAGGCAAGGAAAAGACAAAAGAGAGAGGAAAGAAAAAGACTAAAGAAATTGGCAAGGGAAAGAAGAAAAGGTACGCAGGGAACTGAAATAAATGGATAGGCAAGAAGAAGACTACGGAGATACGAAACGAACAGACAAAGAAGTAAGCTAGTTACAGGTGAAATAGATAAAGAATAAGAGGTCTACACATATAGGCAAGGAAAATACATAAATAGATAGGAAAAAAAAGATAAATAGATGGGCAAGGAAGGGATGTAGAGATATGGGTAAAGAAAAGGTCATCAATTAGGCAAGAAGAACACAAAACTGAATGACAAGGTAATGATATTTTAGACACAGGCAAGGAATTTGCACGCAATAGATAGGGAAGGCGAATTCCACCGTTTAGTTTCTTCATAAAGTGCAATTCACCCGAGGGACAGGCGAGTTAGTAACCGTGAAAGGGAGCCATGCGACGATCGGTTTGGAGACACTTAAGCTGCGTCCCTAAGTTATTCAAGAATTTAATTGTTGTTTTCTCAGTTTTTAAGCAAATGTAAACTATAGCATGAAAAACTATAGCATGTTGACCAGTTTTATTAAAGCTCTGAGATGAAAGGTACGCCGTTACTTACGGTCGTATAATCGTATGACTTTTTTGCGTAGAACTCATAAGCGCAGGCACAATTTGTTCTGGTGTTTCGCTTACATAAAGTTAAAGGAGCTTCGTGCTTCGTATGAGGTATTTCTCAAAAACATATGTGGGAAAAGAAAGATATATTTCTTTCTTAACTGATCTGGTCCTTTTTCCATCAGGAAGATGAGAAAATCACTGTGTAACACTTCTACCAAGGTCCAATGCTTGTTTTGAATGGGCACATTCCTTACTTTCTAGATTACTTCAACCTGGAGCGTATTTGAACTTGAAGACCCCTAGAGTTGAAGTGGTGTATTCCTCTAGAAACGTTTGAGTTGGTTTCCTGTTTTCAAAAACAACTCAATGGTTGACTAGAATCTTCGCAACAAATTGAAACTATGATCTTCAATAATCAAAGCTATCCGAATTCCCACGATAAAACATAATTGAATTTGTTTTGGAAAACTTTATTTTATTAAAACAATCTTCGGTGCATTGGTAGTTGTATATGATGACAGAGCTTGAGGTTAGGAAATCAAAATATAATATATCTGAAGTGGGTAGCACATCGTCGTCATCATTATCACCATCGTCATCATCACCATTATATTCATCGTTATCACCGTTACCATCACCACAACCACCATCATCGTCGTCATCATCATCATCATCATCCTCGGTGTTATCATTCTTCACTTGTCTACAATCGCAGTATCAGATCTCAATTTGTCAGTTTTTAGAGCTTAAGAAGCATTTCTTGAAAGTAGGTCTCATTTCTCGCATTCTTTTCATTTCATTAGCAAGAAGACGTTAGGGCTCCTATGGAAGTAATTCACGAGTATTCTCATTTACTCATCAGAACTTTCAGATAGTCAAGAGCAAAACTATCTAGAGGGTAGGAGAAGTAGCTATCCTGGGGCCCAGGGCTAAGTATGAGTTGAGGGCGAAAGTGATGTTTAGATGTCAAATCTGAGAAGCCATCTTGAGACCCTCAGGAGGTTGTGTAACAAGTAGGCTTTGATTTTATATGAACCTGAACATCTTGACCATTTATTGCATAATCTGAACAGATGCGAAAGTAAACAGAGAGAATTTGTAGGATGTGAATACGAAAAAAGTGATGAGGAAAGACCACTGAGCTCTAAATAACACAAATCAAGGATCTTCCGCCTTAAAGCGAAGTAAGTCATTGGACGCCATTTTAGTCACCATCAAGCAACGCTTATAAATACTGTGCTGTAACACTGCGGACCTTCCTCCGCTGTCTCAACTTCTGGGGAGTAGTATTGGTTACTACTCTTTTTCGCTACTGGAAACAATGGGATTGCTCGATCCAGTCCTATATAGAGAACAGTCGGAACAGAGATTATGATTATGTGTTACATAATCTATGGGTGCTGTATTTTATGTGACAATAGATTCTGTCATATCAGATATCAGAAATGGTGAACATTCTGGCTTCATAGTCACTGAAATATAGTTCTTTATGTAATGATTTAAAAAAGAAGTTTGATTGTATTTTTATCAATTTAAGTTGAAATGCGATAGGCGGAATAACTTCTGAAAGGCAGTCATTCATATCTATGTTAAATAACCTGACGATACCTAACAAGGACTACCTCTTGAAATATATTTCTAGATACAACTGGAAGTATCTATTTTGTTTTTTCTATGAGAAATAAGGAATGGCCCGGACCAGATCTCTTGGCTTGTTAGGAGCCATGTACTATCCCATTCTTGTATACCTTGATTGTAAGTGAGTACTGGTATTGTAATGGCAGATAGATGATAAATAAATCAAAGTTTCGAAAATCAAGAGTTCTTTCGACAAATTTTTGATTACGGTAAATAACTAGGAATGCAAGTTGGCTGCATCAAAGACTCTCTACAGTCTTTGGCTGCATAATTATTTTGTGGGAACACAGATACATACTAATATCTGCACTACAAGTCTTCACATAAAGAAGGTTATGCCATGTAATACGGTTACGTAGAATTTGGTCTAAAGTAGAGTGCATTAAGTGAAGATCAGCGGCATTGATAGTATGGTTTAGGGGGAGAAGTTACTCGAAGAACTTTGTTAGGTGTATACAGAACACCCTATTTCTATGGGGGGGTCCATGTTGCAAGTTAATAGATCGAGTAGATGTCACCTGTTACTAGTTTCTATTGCTTTAACATTCCACTTAGCACATACTCAGATTAGATCTCCATTATGGAAGTTTCGGCCTACAATAGATAGTTCCGATATTCTTAGTCTTTTGTTTCCACAACCTATATAAGTTACATTTCGCATATGAGGATGAATTCAGGACCAGCTATTTAAAACGAGGCCCTTGTGGTGAGAGTGACTGTGTCGTTAAGAAGGTTTGTTATAAGTGTGGCAAGGTTAGCTACCAGGTTTGTAATAGCGTTGACAAAGGTAGAACTTTTAGTAGTTGCATTGGCGAGCGCGAATACCGTATCGATCATTCGTTTGATTGTGACTCGCTAGGTACAGCGTGTTTGCTTCTGTTTAGTGGCTGCATGAAGCGGGATGTAAGTAGCTTTTAGACCAATTTTTTATCATTACAAAGTATAAGTAGGTATAAACAACATCATAAATTAAAGCACGCGGAGTTTTCCGACATTTTCCAGGGAGGAGCACACAGGGATTAAGGACAGCATTTCAGTTTGAATTATAGACAGAATATAGAAAACAAACTATAGCAATGTTTCTTGAAGTACAGATTATGTACTTTTAATCGGCAGAGGTTCAGTTTTACCTCGGATTAGCTAGTAGTGTAGATGTTACGGTTATCTCTTTTCCCTTCATGACTTGCTTGCAAAAATGAATACGTACTACTCATTGATAGCAAGACGAGTAAGGACACAGGAAAAAAAATTCATATAAGAAGAGTGGAACAATCAGTTTAGACAGCATGTCAGTATCACACGAGTAGACTAATTACCTCAACAAAGGTATCATTATGAAACAAAGTCTCTTAGAATCCTTTTAAATTTATCCTTGCCAAATTTAAATCCCTGGAATGTGAACGTGTTTATAGTTTATATATATTATCTATATATTTTTATACAATTGTTTTCTTAGACTTTTTTGTAAGTGCCGTATATATTTACGTATATGATATTTATATATATATGAAGTGCTTGTTTATGAGATCTATACTATGTAGTTCATGACTGCTTGTGTGTCTGCCTGAGTACTTATACATACATATATATATATATATATATATTTTTTGAAATATAACATCTAAACGT
>JAAAKL020002117.1:0-27478 GCA_010016065.2 Carybdea cf. marsupialis auct. non (Linnaeus, 1758)
TTCCAAATGTGAAGAACGTTGTTGGGTGGGGGGGGGGGGGGAAGGAGGGGGGGGGGGGGGGAGTGGGGGCGGGGGGGGGGGGGGGGCGGGGGGGGGTTGAAACCTAAATGATGGAGGAAAGCCAGATCCAATGGTAGTACATTTACTTGGCATATGTTTGTGTGTGTGATGGGGGTTGGGTTGTAATATGGAGTTATTATGATATACAAGAGATACCTTTGAATTATGTTCTTAATATTTTGTTAGTATTTCCCCTTACAACAATAATATTAGTATCGTTTTTCTGTCAAAAAGGTCATTTGTATTAATAGTGGGATTTGTGGTAAAGATGCTGTACTTGTCAACTTACTTTGACACCTTTAACTGTGTGCATCTTGTTTATTGTTTCCATTGTAAATCTCTGCTTGCTTTTGACTTAGCAGAAACCATATGCTTCACAATGTTGCCATTTTCTGTCGGTGTAATTTTATTTCATTTTATCTAAAGCTGGAGGATGTTGTGTCAGCTTAGAATGGAATTCACTCTAAATAAGACAGGTCAATGTAGCAAACTCTTTCTCTTGGTCCCAAATATGTTTAGTATACACATGTTTCAATGTTATGTAGTCAAGTCAATTTCTTGTGCTTCATATTTAGCTGTTATAAACATGATACAAGTAGATGGCCAAATTCTTTGTTCTGGAATATTGGAAAATATAACAAAATCATGTCAAAGGGGGCAGAAAAATATGTCAGATCCTCTTGACAGTTCAATGACATGACTTTTGTGGCATGCGTAATTTAAAACTGTTAAAAAGATCTTTCAATTGCATGTATTTAGCACTTTCAGAAAGGTAACAAGTGAATAGTCATGCCAATTAGGGGCAGAGAAAACCAAAGATTGTCACACTGAACTTTCTAGAATGTTGATATAAAACTAATTTGCTTTCTTTCTTTTTATTCAATTACCTATAGTAAAATACAGACAAATATTTTTCAAAGGAGTGCATAAAAATCATTTCATTTTTAATAAAACCTATGTGTCAGGAAGCCTCGTATGTTATATAAGAAGACACAATATTCAAGCTTTAAGGCCAAAGTAGGAATATTTCAGGGTTTAGAATTATGGTAGATTTTGTCAAACTCAGCCAATGACCTGAATGTTATACCAATGTAAAGAATGTCAGCCAAGTCTTAAGTCATCTGGTTAAGGAATAGCTATTTTGCAGTGTTGGAGAGGTGGGTGTCAGTTGGACCCTCCCTTGGGCAGGAAGGATAAAATACAAAGGCTTTATAGGTAGTGAATGCAGTGGTTAATTCATCAGATGACTTGCACAACAAATGGAGTTGTAACTCATCCATGGAAAAGGGGGTTGTCGTGGAACATACAATTGGATAAGTTCCATGCCCTCAGATCAGGAGATTTAAATCCTGAAAGGGCCATTGGTGATGTCAGGAAGGGCACCTGGATTTAAAGTGCTCTATGGTCCAGTATAGTATAGTAACTCAATACCTTGAAGTGGCAACCCTGCCTTGCCTTGAATGAAGGATTAAAAATAGGACTAAGCTTTGAACATATATTGATTTGAAGCATAAGTAGTGACACATGAATTAAGTAAAATGAAAACCTACAACCTTGAATGTGCAATTTGGACTACCATTTTAAAGGGCATGGAAAGGGGGGAGCTGCTGATTTGAATTTTTCTATGATATGATTTTGTTATGTCAAAAAGAAGTAACAGAAAGTTTCGGAGCTTTAGAGCATTGGAAGAAGTAATTATGCAAAAGAAACTGTTGGGGAGAGGCTTGAAAATCCCCCGTGTAGAATAGGGTTATTACAACATGTTTGAATTGCTATCAGAAGGATGAGGACAATTCCTCGTGGCCCTTTACCACCATTTGGCACCTCTGTCATGCCATGATATTACCCATTGTACATACGTGACCAAGAGTTTTTCTCTATTACTTTGAAGTCTAGCTTATTAGATGCAGTAGTCAAGGTTAAAGAAAGTATTTTCTGTCAACATAAACAAAGCGTTTGAGACACAATATGTCCATGCGCTTGTTCTGCCACTTGCGAACGTTGTAGTGTATGTTTATCCTCTGGGAAGGTTCAGTAGAGGCTATGGCAATTTCAAAAATGTAGAAATGTTAACAAGACGTAGATGTGTAGAAGTACGTTGTCTAGAGTTGTATTATTTTCGAAATAGTGTGAATTATTTTTTGATGGCGTATGTTGTGTTTGGACGCGCAATGTCACTATTAAATGAATTGATGTATTTCTTATATTTCTGGATTTGAAAACCAGCGAGCAGTTCACTGTGGTCGCTAGTGTCTTGTCGCTCGCCATTTAACCCCGTTACTAAGCTAAAGACGTTATTTGGATGTTCATTAAGTTAGTAATGTATTTCTAACCACAGTAAATACAGTTAGTAGAATAGCTACAGGTGGAAATCGACCAGAAGACTTAATACACCTAGCACCAGTCAAATCAAAACTTATGGAATCCGCGAAGACTCCAGTCGACCAAAAACAGTTTCATTAATGCCCATTTGAGGCTGCAAGTATTACTCAATTGATAATGATCTTCTGAATTATTTAAGTTACAGCGTGAAGGTAGCTATTGTTATGGAGTTTTTCAGTGTGTTGACTTGATAGAAGATTCAGCCTGTGAATCAAAGGTCATAAGAATCGCGATTTTTGTATGAATACCCAGGCTTGGGTATTTCCTTGATTACTTTATGGGAATAGTTTGTTGTAATATTTTGAAGGGCTATCTGCCAACAGGTGTGCGTTTGTAGGATGGAATTGACAAGTTTGTCTGTGACTCGCTGTTCTGTTCACTGTTTCAGGACATCCAAGTTTGTGTAAGCCGATCCACCTGCCAATGGAGACGCACTCGATCAAGCTTCTTGTTTACCATTGGATCTTCCTGTATGGATCAAGCTTTTTTTACTTGGCAGTTGGGCAAGGTGAGACTATGTTACTAGTTTTGTTGCATTAATTCTGCGCTATTTTCTTCAAGTTGCGATAAAGCCCTGACGAGACCTGGAAAATTTGTTATTTTAGAAAGTAAAAGTCTCTCATTTCCATTGATAATTAAGACAATTACTGTAAGAAAGAACTGAGATAAGTGGAGACGTAGTTGACCCAATAATATGAGCTGTTTTAATATCATAAAGCAAGATTCGATTAAAATTGACTAGTGCTTAGTAAAAGTTCGCCAAATGCAATTTTGAAGTGTAAATTCTAGTGGAGGCCTTTGTTTGTTGTTGTAATTTACCAGACGACGATATCGTGAACATGTACTTCTTCTCTTTGGCTATTGACATCAAGTCGGAAACTTAATTTATGAAAGCTCTCTAGTTTCAAAGACATATTGTTCTCTTTCAAGTCTTGTCAATGTCAAGTCTTACAGTAGTTACCTTTCGTATTCCAAGGAACCGTCACTGTTTACCAGGTGCTACTGACAGCAATATAGCAACATTGTGTTTATTGTAAATAAACTGTGCCTTTTCTATGCATAAACTGTTATCATCTTAGAACTGCTTGCATTCAGGTAAAATTTATTGTCTGGGAAGTCACTGGGGATCGATCGACTGAAAAGGATAGTTCTTTCCTTGAGTACATAGTCAGATATTGGTAAATTCACGAGGATCTGAAGCTTCTTTCTAGTTGATTCTTGTTGTCTTTTCACTGTTCCGAACTTTATGGATATCTTTATTACACTATTATTATTATTATTATCATTATTATTATCATTGTTATTATTATTATTATTTTCTTCATCGGTAGTCTTTATACAAGATGTGTACATGTCAGTTATATTATCATGTGCCCTAGTTTATATAAATAATGAATGATAAATGTAAGATAAAAATATTGAAATCAGTTTACATAGTAGATGTGGCCTATGTACGGAGCATTGAAACAAGTAAAAATATTACAAACATTAGAAGCATAAATTATTAGGCTAATAAAACTACTGCTCCTCAAAGTAACTCCTTAAGCCTTTCATGATTTCCAGCCTGTCGAAATTCCATGATCAGTTCAATGAACAATTTTACGCCAATTTGATCGATATCCAGATTTTGGCAGCTACAGTTTGATTTTCGATACTTGAAGCAGAATACCATTATTGCTAGTTCTTAAATTGTAAGTTTTTTTGAAGCCATTTTCGTTTTCATTACTCGCGAAACAGTCTTAGCGAGTTATATTGACAACAAACTACTAAAAATAGGTCATGGGCAACATTCTAATCGAAGTTAAGTTTGGAGTTATGTTTTGAAGCCATGATTTGCAGGAAACTGGGTTTTATGAGAGAGAAATTCGTGTCTTTCAGAGTAGACCTAACTCTCTTTGTTATGAGTTTGTGAGTTTGCAGTGATAAATAGACAATAGACAATGTATGTTATAAAGATTGAGCAGCGGAGTATTGAACGGCTATTGATGCAAGAATGCGAGTGTAGAAGGATGAAGAAGTGTAAACTCTTAAATGCGGCTTTCATACTTGGGAATTATGAACAGTTTTTGCGTGCTGATTTTAATCAGAATGAAGATATTCATGACACGTTGATGGCAAACGTAAGAAAGGTTAAGCCTCATGGGAAGTTATTCGTTAGCGGCTGATTTTCCTTCTAAATTTGTATAGAATCAGTGCTCGTCGCGCAAATTGGCTATCAATTTCTGCTGAACTCTTGTATAGATACATTATGATGTCAACTGAACGTTACGGAAATGATTAATTTCCATTTTTTGTTTACGAGACGTAGTTTGCTACGTATACGCTTTGCCCCAAGAGGCAAATTACTTGTGCGTTGCAGGTTATTTCGACTGCAGTAATGCCATATTGGACAGATGAGGATTGTTTAAACGCTGCTGACGTGATGTCGAATTTTAAGTACTCACATATGTAAGAAGAGAAAAATCATTCAGAAAGTTGAAAACTATACCTATGTCATCACATTTGTCTTTAGCGCGGAAAAGACAGATGGGACTTATGTTCAACCCCAAGTCCTGCAATTTTAAAGAAAAAGTCTAAAAAGGCAAGATACACCCCATTGAGTTGTGTAAAATTCATCACCGCATCTTCCTTGACTTTCGTTATGTTGACTTCTTTTTTTGTCGTCTCCTCATGGTTGATCTCATGTAAGGTAGCTAACAAGAAACCAGATGTTTCCTAACTTCATCGGTTGCGATCAATAACTCCTTTGATTCACGTTTTTAGCTGATTCTCAATCTTGCTTTAAAGGTCCCAGTAGAAACTACTCGACGTAATGTGAATGAAGTAGAAAGAAATTTAGTAATTTTAAATCGGAATGATCGTTTAAGTATATAGGCGTGCTCAGCTTCCACTTATGCAAATGCAAGGAAGATGCTTTCTGAGGGCTGTTTACGTCTCATAAAATGCTATCGGAGGACCGTTGATGTATCATTTCCATTGAAAGTCGTGAAATAGCCTTTTCCGTGAAGATTAATACGCCAGAAGACAAATAAATAAAAACAGTAGAAATAAAGCCTACTGCACAGGTGAAACGAGCCTGATGTCTTGTATCATGAAGAGCCCTTCTTTGAATGTTCCACCGCATGCTTTACCCGCTGGTTAAGTACGGTACCGTGAGCAGTTGGTGAAAAATAGTTTGCATGGACGTAACATGTTGAAACGCTAACTTTCGACGGGTTTTTGCTATCGCTGTTCACAATAACACAGCAGTAAAACAAATTTATATCTTTGATCAACTTTTACTGGGAATATTGATATTAGAGTAAAGTTGATGGTTACTTCGTCAATTCGTGTTAACATGATAAAAGCCTAATTCCATAAGCCAACGCCCCTATTTAGTTCTTCGAAAAGGGTATTTAGGTCCACGTAGTATTCCGTTCACACACTTTGATTTTAGCCCCTTTAACGATGTGATTAAGTATTACGGGTCGCAGATAACAATCTGTATAACATTTCGGTTTTATCCAGCAGCGACCACATAGCTTTCAGCCTTTTTCTGGTGAACGGTGTCAGAACAAGATCGACTTTTGTAGAGAATGAAAATTATAGGATTTCCAAGAGTTGAAACCTTGTTTTTGGAATTGGGGGCAAGTGAAGTATCCATGGGACCATGATACCACCTTTTCTATCAGCTCATATCGGACCAAGTTGTTCTGATCTTACAAAAAAGAAACTTTACCTTGAGCTTTTACCTTTGTATCGCGTATTGAAATTGAAAATAAGAATTAAGGTTAAATTACCAACTTGGAAATTTTCATAAGAGATTTTTTTAGCCGTGTTACTGGAGTTACAACAGTAGAGAACCTTGTCTTTTTATTGAAGCCAAATAGAACTGTGTGTAGAGGATTGCGAACTATTCCACTTTCGGGCCACCTTATCTGATGAAACAGCGTGTTCACAATGTCCAGTGGAATTTTTGTAAGAAGTAGAAAACCCACAAAATACCATATATTGTGCTTATTACATTCTATATTTAAATATGTTAATTGTATTGCATGTTATGCATATGATTTGTACAGTGTATACACCATGTACTTTGCTTAATCCCTGCTATACAATGTGATTAGCCTTCGTGCACAATCTGTCATTTTGAGATTTGAAAGATCTCTCATGGTTCACTCGAGGTGCTATCTCGAGTGAACTATTTGTCGCATTTGCGGCTTATTTGTTAAAGGAATTGGCACCATGCTTTTAATTTATATTTACAGGGACTCATGAATGATTAAATAGGCTTTTAGTGACAAGAGTCGTATCACAGGAGTAAGACTGAACAGTTTATGCGGTTAATCAGTTTTAATTTCCGCAATCCTTCTCCTCGATTTCCATCTCCTCTAACGTTCTCTTGGTGTGACCATATGCTTTTCACACTAGCCGTTCCCAGGCGCCATACATTCAGATTCATTTGAGAAGGTAGGGGATTCGCCGACTTGTAAAGTCCCAATGGATCGATGATTTGAAGGTTAACGTTTTATTACTTTGCCTCCATAGAGAAAGTTTGCCTACACAATCAGATAAACACGCGTACACCAGAATTAAAAAATACACATACTTGCCGTAAAAACATAGGAAGTACGGCCAGTGGCATTTAGCTAGTTTTGCTGTGTGAAATACACGATTTTGCCCTTCTCTGAAACTAAACTAGAGGTTTTCTCGTCATAATATGTGTTTATATTTTCTTTTCTTAATATTTTACTTTAGGCGTATTGCAGTTCCAAGAAGGAGAGAAAGTGGTACTAGACTGCAGGTCAACAAAAGATGTTGGTAAAAATGTAACATATTCATGGACAAAAAACAACTCAAAAATTTTCAGTGGTGAAAGACTAGTTATAGAAGATAAAGGACGACTAATTATTGTAAACAGTACGATAAAAGACGCAGGACTGTATGCTTGCGCTGAAAATGGTGTCACGGCGATATCCTTCTCAGTAAAAATATTGAAAGAGGATAATAAAAATGTAGGAGCCGGTAAGTGTATTATTATTTATTGATTGAAGGATGGCAACCAATTTGGCAAAGCTTTGTGCCAGACTAGAAAATAATATCTCTTTTTTTAATGAAGAAGGAAGAAGAACGTGGGGCCGAGATAAGGGAAACAGTTTTTAATGGTAGATGTGTGGGGCAGTTGTGCGATTTACAATGTGTAAAGCGATCTAGCGTATTTACGGTTAACGCTAATGTATGCATAAGTGTTTGCTGTGATATTACTATGTATTCTCAATTAGCATTAGCATAAATATAAGCATAAGTATCAGCAGTTGTGTTGATAGGAGTATTGGGCTGTTATTACCTACGCGTACCTTTGTGCAACAATTCGATCTGGAAGAAATACTAGCGCTAGTGCACATAGAAGCGTTCGTATTAGTGCCCGCAGTAATACTACTATCAGTACAAATATTAGCATTTGTATTATTAGGAGTGTGGGTGCTGTAAGTATTAGTACAAGTACAAGCATTCGTATTAGTATTTTTACTAGCTTTTTATAGGTACAGTGATATTATTATTAGTACAGATATTAGTGTTAGTATTCATAGGCATGTGGGTGCTGTTGGTGTTAGCACTGATGTGAGTAGAAGGATTACATAGATAGGAGCATCAGTACAAATACAAGCATTCGTATTAGTATTTTTTACTAGCGTTTTATAGGCACAACGATATTAGTATTTGTGGAAAGTTGGAAGTATTGGAAAAGTACAAGAAAAAAATTACATTGGAGTACTTTCATTTGAAAGGAGTGGAAATCACCTGTAAAAGTGGTAATGTCTATAGTTAAGGGACTGGAAACAATTGTGCTTGGAAAATTGAAGCACTTTTATTTTATCATATGCTACTTGTCATTAGATTCATTTGGCCCTTTCATTTCTGTAGTTTAAACTTCAAGGCAGGTAAACTTTAGAACAGGTTGATTTCAATTTTTTAAGCCAATCTGCTGCAAAACTACTTTAAATTGTATGTATTGACGATTGTTAAGACTTGATCGAATTCAGTTGATCTGTTTACTAGCAATTCAAGTATTTACTTGAAATCTACTGGAATGCGATTGCAAATTTTTAGTGATCACCCTGTATTTGTTATACAAAGGGTATACATATTCTTTGTATTTGACTTTACATTGTATTGTTCTTCTTCAATAATTGAGAAATTTGCTTCATCACGTAATGTTACGTGCTTGTAAATTAAATGCAAGCACCCGTCTATCAAACATCGAAAACAAATATCTTGTTTACCTTATTGTTCCCACTGTGAGTTATTATTTTTACACATCCCAAGGGGCGGGTAGATTTGTTAGATGATTTAAGCATTTTTCAATGTTAAAAATTAATATGGAATTAGCTTGAACCGCTATAACACCTACATAAGATCGCCTTACAGGACGTTTAATTAACAGGAGGTCCAATTATGTTGATACCATTAACAGATACAACGACCTGTCTTTGTGTTCCGCTTTGCATCTCCTATGACTTAATTTCATAGTTTATTAGCAAGACTATTATGGGTGGTAATGGGCCAGAGTTCATTTTAAGTCATTTCCAAATAATACACGGATACATTGTAATCGGTGATCGGCAGTGTGTATTTCCATTAGGAAACAGAACGTGTTACAGATATATCCATTTTTATGGTAGGGTAACATTTTGGTATGCCGACGTGTCTCAATATGAATGCGAAGAAGGGAAATAGAGATGATTTAAAGCTATAGAAATCCATGTATCGTAGTTGTTGTGCTGTAGTTATAGTAGTGACAGCAGAAATTGTAAAGTAATAACGATAAAGGGAACAGAAATTACGACAAAGTGGAATGATGATGAGAATGCGAATGACGTTTTATAGATTTTGGTTTGATCACATAATCCCCCAATTTGGGTGATAGAGGCATATGTAAAATATTTTCCAAACATAGGTACAACAGTGCAAAGTGTGTTTCTGTGCTTGATTTGGTTTGATTTGTTATTTTCCTTGATGTGGTAAAACCGATTCCTACCAGAAAATATTGGCCTATTAGGAAATCAGGAAAAGATTCCCAATTTCGACTTGTCGACTGGAAAGCACACAATTAAGGGAATGCTCTGTCTATTTTATTATAGGGAAGTCATTTACTCCCTATAATGAAATCAACAGAACATGATGCTGTCCAAAAGATTCGAACTTAGTGAAATTTTCAACTATTCATAGATATGTCAACCATTTTGACGCGACAAGGGGAGCGGAGATTATTTTAAGCAACCTTTTAAATTAGTATTACTCATAACAATGCAGCCCTGGTATATCGTACCTGCCCCTCAAAGTGCGTGTTACCCATTTGGTGCTTTTAGTCGAAAAATCCCTTCTTTCTCTTATTTTAAATAAAAATCTTAATGTTAAGGTAGTGAAGCAAGGTTTCTAAGTTTTGATTGAGCAGTACCAATTTTCAGACGTATGAGGAATTTAAATTTTGGTTTACATCCTATTTTCCCTTCGCATGCAGGTGATTACGCAGGTAGTGATTTATTTTAAACAGAGTATCCTAGAGCAGCCATAAATATTTTTTTTGCGAAAGTAGATTCTGTACCCAATCACCAATAATGTGGATACTCAGAGCTGAGTCCACTTTATATTCAGACCAATATCCTCCAAGACAACATTATCAACAATGTAAATATTAATGAAAACATTTGTTTTTGAATATTGGCTTTCATTCCCAAACCGTAAGCAGCAGGTTGTGTCCTTCCGTTGCAATTTCTTAAGTCTTGTAGGATTAGTGTAATATCCTCCATTGGCGAGATGTTTGCCCATTTATGGATTTCCGCAATTATTTCACGATTGCAGGAAAAGACTCTCATTTCTACTGATCGATCCCAATTGTTGGTCGGTCAGTCTTGCTTGGTGAGTTCCTTCGATACATTCATTAGACGGAGAAAGTGCTCGCAATTACAGAAACCTTATAACGGGGCAAGAGTTACTGTCCCAGATTTTGAAAATTTGAAAACTCATATGTTCTACGAGAAATGGCTCGGGGTGGAGATTATACCTAGCAAGCATTCCAACTTGGTTGATTGTTTATCTGCTGTCAGTATGTTGAAGGCCCGGAAATTATGACGTCATGAACCAAAGTTTGCCCGCGGAACGTTATCTGTAAAACTTCATGTTGAACATGTGGATATGGTTGAATTTGAAATGCAAAAACACCGAACAAAACACAGAACAAAACACAGTTGCTGATGCAAAGCCCCCCCCCCCTAAATTTTGACTTGTTTCGTTTTCCTTAGTTCCAATTTTTCACATAAAAATGTGTGCTAAATCTACTTTCATATTTTTCTGGTGGTTACGCCATCGATTATACAAACTGGAAGTACAAGATACTGTTAAGAGGGTGGGATAACGGTTAAATTTGAAGGATAGCGTTTTATTATGTTTTAACTGAAAAGCAATAAGCCCCTTATAAAATTATCCTTCTAAGACGGGCTCTCATTCAACAGAGTTGATTTATGTCTTCCTTGCAACAAATACGCAGGGCAAAATATTTACTTTTAAGGGGACTCTTAGTTGAGGTAAGCGGTTATTCTAAGGATGATGCTTATTCTACTCCAAAGATTCTTACCCGACAAAACCCATTGGCAAGTTTTGAAATTGATGTTAGTAAACCGTCAGAAGTTTCTGTTAGCGTTTGATAGGAGCCATTTCAGGTTAAAAAACTAGAATACAATCTCGTCTTTTGACTTATGCCCAGTGGTGCTTGAATAAATTAATCAGAATGTGATAAGTGGGACGTTTCATTTGATACTTAAGAGTTAACTTGCTTTGTCATTCTGTTATAGGAAAACTGAAGACATATTATGTCAACTTACGATTGGTGAACAACGATAAAAGCGATGCCGTACTCCGATATACGATAAACGGTCAACCCAAGGAATTCCAGGTGCCATCAAATGGGCACCACACAGAAATAATTCCAATCCAAGCGTCCAGTCAACCACCCAGTGTTGTATTTCGTGCTTACGAAGTTGTTGGGAATGCTGCATTGCAACTGAATGACAAAGACTCCTTTTCAGTTGTTCCCACGTTGAAAAGTAAAGCTGTGTCATTATA
This sequence comes from Carybdea cf. marsupialis auct. non (Linnaeus, 1758), assembly GCA_010016065.2. Taxonomy (NCBI): domain Eukaryota; kingdom Metazoa; phylum Cnidaria; class Cubozoa; order Carybdeida; family Carybdeidae; genus Carybdea; species Carybdea cf. marsupialis auct. non (Linnaeus, 1758). The sequence goes on from JAAAKL020002117.1 coordinate 11,545, forward strand.
CATTCCCAATGCTTGTAAGTATCAGCTGTTAATTGTATGCTACAGGAAGGTCTCGTTTAGTAGTTCCATTCATCTATGAAATAGAGTGAATCGAGGAAATTTGGAGTGCTTTATTATGTATTGCAGAGCAGTTGAATCCATCTTAGTTCAACCCTCTTTATGAGTAATACAAATGCATCAATTTGGTCAGAACTAGTGACCACCTGCAGCGAAGTAGCTCATAACAGCAGACCTAGAACTTCTGAATACCTCGGACACTAACTCAGTAGCTGAGGCAGCCAATATCAATGGTGAATCCTTTGAAAACGATGTTTAAGAGGGTCCTCTTTCATTTGTTTATTTACCCTTCATGTATTAGGTGTTCCGTTTCATGGTTTTACTGTTTATTTAGGCCATTTTCAATATCAGGCCAACTACTCATCAGAATCTTTCATCAACAGACTTCCTCTTCTATGTATCATATTATTTGTTGTTCGTAATATCGATAGTTCGAGTTGATTACAAATACCTTTTTTGCATAGTGTAACGTGCTTGATCTTCCCATTTCGCGCACTCGAACTACATTTATCTGCATGGAAAGCAGAAGTTTTATATTCTAATTTAGCATCAGTTGTCTTTCAAAGTTTGTCACTTCCCGCTATTTTTTGCGTCCCTAATTTACAATTTTTTTACAATTTACTTGTGTATTGGCGCCCTGTAGTTTAATTCAAGGTACTTCTGTTTCAAACTTTTTCTCTTTGCTTGATTTTCGTGTTGTGTACGTGTTGCCAGTAGATTGTTGTATGTACTGTGTCTTATTCAGCGGCAGGGAAAGAAAACTGTTATTTTTTTCAAACACTAACATCTTTTTAAGAACATCTTGATTATTATTTGTATAATTATTTGTGTAATTTTTTGTGGATTGACTATGCTCTCACCTCTGTTGTTTCTGAAAACAAACTACTTTTTCTATCAATTATTTGACCATTATATCATCAATCAAGATACTTAAAAGGAAGGCCATGTCCTTTTTTCTAGTCATCGGATTTCTAGGTCATGGATTAATGTTTTGCTCAGGGATCTTTAAGCTCAGTACCAATAGTATTTTAAAGCAAACCAGGAAGGATAGGTCAGTTATCAAATATGAGACCCAGCACTGCAGTTTGACTTCTCGATAGGGCTTAACTGAAAGGTTTAAATACTGCTGATATTGCGACGTAATGCTTTGATCTGGTTCCTGATCAATTAAATCAAGTCCATAAGATCCCTTGTATGCAAGTGACTTTGGTATACCACGTAGTCATTTTCAACGATCAGAGAACATGCCTTCTTTTAAAAGTCAAAGTCTGTGGTCGTATTAGAAAGATCGGATTTGTTATTTTTAAGCTGGAGCAGATGTGGATCCCAATATAGCCTTTCAGAACGATGTACAGCAAGTTTCGAAAAGCAGTTTGCCAAGAAGTTAGAAGGGGTTAAGACATTCATGCATCAAATTAGTGTATTTATTTAAGCCAGTGGCATTCTCAAATTCCTTCTATCGAGATCAGTTGAAAGACTCAGGCATAGGAGAGTTATATAAAACTTTATCTATGTTTTTTTCTTCGTTATCTTGAATGCTGGAGAGGATTAGGATTGGGTTGGTGGGCAGTGCTGTTGAAATTGATTGAAATTTGGCATGTAGCCAAACATTAACAGGTTATAATAGAGTATAAGTTTTAGTTGGAGAACTGCAGAGGTAGTAGTACCTTTTTATCAACACAGGAACAGTGGACTTGTATACCGCAATGGTTACTCTGGCCTGCTGTGCTCTGTTCTAGATCATATTCTTATTGGTTTGCCATTTGCTGGTGTAGACTTTTGCGGGAAATTGCCCTGTTATTACCCTTAGTTATGACTATCAAGAATTTTTACGCTTGTACATGACATTTACTTGGTGCGCTAATTTGTATGGCTGAACGATTGGTGACCCGACAGCAATGAAATGTCACTAAAGCCCTCCAAAGCCTACGGAGTACAGTAACGAATAAGAAGCGATGTTATTGGCATAAGACAGTCCTAACGATACGTATACGAGCTGGGGCTGATTTGTCGAGGGATGCCACCCACCAGATTTGGACCAAAAAGTTTTTTTCCACGCAATTACACTATTTTTCAATCAGAGGGCAAATGACGCAATATGTAGAAATAAATCGTCTTTGATTACAGATATATGATAGTAGTGAAGTAATATGATAAACTATAGTTTTTTATGGTGTTATCTGGATTTAGATAATCAAACTTCCTCTTTGCAAATTTAGTTCAAAATTTTTTGGGGGTAAAACCAATTGTTTCCTCCCAAGTACCAATCAGCTTGTCAACTTTTCATTTATATGATTGCACATATTATCAGAAAGTTCATATTCTACCGTTGACAAATTAGGATGATAATTTTCATTTCTTCTCACCTTCCTTTACAATTTATGTTAGGAAATTTTCCTAAGCCCTATTTTACGTGTCATCCAATTTTTTGGATACTGTAAAACCTCTGTACCTATCAGTCTTTGAAATGCCTCATTTTAGTTACTTTTGTATACGTTTTCGTCTGTAGACCTTTGGTTCGTCAATCAAATACAAGGAAATATACAGTTAATACGAAAGTATGTGGGTGAATCAGCTGTTTTGGATTGTTTTGCCAAGGGAGTGCCGGCCCCAGTAGTCCATTGGTTCAAGTGGAACAAGACAATAACAGATATTAGTTACCGCTTTGTAGCTGTTCGGGACACCAGCAAGTTATGGCATTTAAAAATGAACAATCTCGTCTTGGCAGATAGTGGTGACTATCAATGTATCGTTAAAAATCGTTTGGCATCCATACGAAGGAAGTTTCATGTTGTTGTTCAGGGTACGTTTATAATTTGTAAGCAGTTTTACATAATGATTTACTTCATGACGTCAGTACATATCGTTTCCTTCGCTTCCTCCCTTTTGCCCAAATGGGTGTTCCAGGGTCTAGTCCGCTGCAAGCTGTTTGCGGAGGGAAAGTGTGATGTCACGCTTTTGAAAGTGTTTGAATAATAGGTATAATACTCAATTTTCATGTTGTTCTATTATTAAGAAAGTCAATGGCCAAAATTAAGAGGGGTTCCTTTTTCCAATATCGAGATATCAGCTTTCAAAGTTTTAAATCTCTCTAACAAAAACGTATTATAAGGAACCAAGGAAAATTAACCAGAGTTTTGACCAGAGATTTTTGAAATTCAAACGTCTGGTAATTTGGAAAACAGTTTACGCTAAGGTTGCCTTTAGATATCAGGAGTCAAATCTTGCTATTTAGAAAAGTCTTGATTTGTGACGTCATAACTTTCCCTCCGCGTTATGCTAAAGCACGATATTCAAGATTTAAAAATGGAACATGCTCATCGTTTCATAAAACTCTGGAGTATTTTGTTAAACACAGAATTTTAAGTAATTATTTTAAGGTGCTGGAGAAATAGAAAATATAACCCCACCAGGTGATGACATGACTGGCAAGCTGAACTGTTTGGATGGAGGGCCTTAGTTGATGGATATGTATCTGTTTGCAGCATCTGTTGATGTTAATGCCGTAAAAGGACCCATTGCAGACACCACTTATTTTTTCTTAGTTGGTAGAACTTCACAAGGAGTTCCCTAGTAGATCGATCGTATTGTAGATGCTTTTGAGAGCCTAATATCTTTTAAACCGTTTCCTTTTGATTATTGTAGAGTTGGAAGCGAAATCAAAACCACGAATAGCGCTATTTTCACCTCAGAACAAGACTGTCCACATTGGATCATCCATCGTTTTTAAATGTATTTCTCGGATGTCAAGATTTATGCCATATATACGATGGGAGAAGCGTATGCTATACAATCCACAGACTAAACCCCAAAACGCGTCATTGTCCAATAACACGAAGGCAGTAGATAAAATGGAGACTACGAGAATGAAGTACATCCGGGAGAAGATTGAAGGAGGAAATGTCACAGTTCTCGAACGCGGTCGGCAACGTGAACTTATCGAGCAACTCAGAACAGAACGAGCCTTTCAAAGTACACTTAATATTCATACTGCTGATTATTCGGACGAAGCTGAATATGTCTGCACTACTTTTAACGCTGTCGGATTCAGTACCACGTCTGGGTTTTTGTATGTTCGTCCAGGTAGGTTTGATAGTCGAGTTTTCTTTTTACATTTATGAACTTTGACCGGGGAACGAGAAGAATGAATTGAGGACAATCACGTAGCCTTATGGATATCGGTCACGCCTTTGTCATAAATCATGGTATGTCACAGTAGCAGATACACAGACAGAAAGATATCTTTTCTTTTTCAGATGTAATAGGCACTTCTCGTTTAGAGATTCCTTGCCCCATGACTGATTTTAATGGAACATATCTAGGCATGTAGCAATGCACAATGAGATAATGAATATAACAGTGTGATCATCAAACTATAATCTGCATATCCATTGTTTGTGTAAATATACAAACGATAGTGATGATAGCATTTCAGACAATGAGTTAAGACAACCAAAAGTAATGAGTGAGAGAACGGCAAATTTGGAAACTCTACGTAGCAACGTTTTGTCCACGCAAGAATCCCTCACTTCAATTAGAATAAAACGCGAGCACTTACAGAATGACGTATGAACCACTGAACGTGGTTCATTCTGCCAACCGTATGCTCTTTGAAAAGAACAGGGTATTGGCAAGTGAGAGGCGATTGTGAGAGTGGTTGAGGTACCTGATACGACGCTAATAATACTATAGACCACCATGATATAGAGACCGATAGGGGAAAGCTGAGTATAATTCAAATCGCTATAAAGACAATTATGGGTGACACGTAAGACGTAATACCCCTCAGAGTATAATTGAGGAACATCATGTGCATATTTTTACTGTTTGGAATTGTTTAATGTTGTGCAAATGATCATTCTGTGTCGCTAGTATTTATCGAATACAAACTGTCAATGAGATTAGAGAACTCCGTCGAATAGTTAGAAATGATCTTATATCTTTTGCGAGATATTTCGACGTTGACAGTTCTTTTTAATAGTCACAGTTTGCTGTTCACTTATATATTCTCTCAGATTGACCGTTCAGTAGCCCTTCCTTTGTATTTTAAGGTTTATATTTGGACCTAAAGATCCGGTTGCTCAATTCTACTCTTTCAAATTCTGAAATAGCAAGCTATGTTGGTCCTGCTTATTTTCTTGTTTTGGCTCGGTTTCGTTTCGTTTCGTTCTTTATGTACTTGTTTCACCTGGTATTATAGGTCGCATTGAATCTACTTGTTCGATTTCCATTTGCCTATCTTTTCTGAAGAAAAATAACCTCTTTGGCATATTACAACTAGAGCCCATGTAGTAAGGCTGATATTATTCTATCGTTTTACTTTAATATGCTGTAAATAAACAGCAGTAGGCCCTGCAGATCTTTCCATCTCACAACTTGTACAATGTACTTTAACCAACGAGCTATTTACAATTATAATTCTTGTAAAATGTTTCGTAGTTTATACGTTATTTAGAGTTTTATGTGTCGAATATGATCATTACCTCCGTTGTTTTCATTTATGTTTAAGTTCCATCTCCCTCATTGGAGGAGCTTGCCAAGCGATATGCTTCTAAATTTGGTGATACCGGACCATATTCGGATTTGCCACTATCGGTCATTATCGCTTTACCAGTGGGACTAATTGTGTTGCTAGTGATTGGCTTTATATGGTGGAATGAGCAACATCAAAAGCGGAAGGAGTCAGATCGTTTAAGTTTAATTCCTTTGTCGACGATGCGTAACGATGACATGTTTGATAGCGAGGAACATTTGCCAAGTCATTACCCCAAGAATCATCAAAAGGTAAGACCTATGCAATTTTTTTCCAGTGATAAACTGCGGAAGTATTTTCCTGTAATAATACTAAATGTATGTTCCCCCCGTCTTGTCAAGAACTTTAGACCTGATAACGGCAAAGGCTGAACAAGCTGTCGCAAAACTTTGAGGTAGGTATTCTTCCACACGAAGACACTCGCCCTTTTGGGCAGCTGCCACTCGAACACATACTCCCTTTTGCACTGTATTTTAATATTCGGCACTAACTATGATGACCACAGCCATTGCTACATGAATTTAATCATTTTGGGGGCAAACGTGTGTAACCTATTTGAAAAGTATAATCGTTGTTGCACCTGACTTATGTCGTGATGAAATAATAGAAATTATCTCTCAAGAATTTCTGGTTTTACAAAGATTGCAGTACTTTTAACTTGGAAACTGCTTGCTGTGCTGTTGCCTTTCTATACATGACGTTGTTGGAAATGCTAACAACCGTTTACCTTTGTAAATGGAGTTTTTTTAACAGAATCAAGAGCAGAAATGACTTCCGTGATCTTGTGATAAACACCGATTTCAGTAACACAGGGTCCGTTGCTGGTGTATTATTGTAATGACTTGTAACAAGCTTCTGTTATGTTAATTGTTCTGGTGACTCCACAGCTTATAGCATGCTGTTACTCACCTACGGAACATGGGCGGTTACAGTTCAAACCAACGAGTATCAAACCTGTTGAGATTTTATCTTTTGGTTGAGCTTGTCGATTGACATGATAGGTTTACTTTATTCACGCTGGTCTTCCGTACCATGTGGACATACTGTGTTATTACAGTGTGTATATTTTCTTGCCGTTATTTCATATTTTTACAGTAACAGATGATTGCTTTGAATGTATCAATACTGAATATTGCTGACAGAATTTGCAACTTGAAACAAAGCTCCAAGACAAATCGGGCTAATTGATGAACCCAAGGGGCTGAAACCCTGCCAACGGTTTAGCGTTTAAAAACTTATAATATTGCTGTTAGAAACGGTCTTAGAAAGCATGCAAATAGACACCAAAAGTACAGGTGTAACTGTGGTCACAGTTGTAGCTATATTAGAGACCCGTTCTTAAATTTATTGATGCGTTAGTTGTGATAAGTCAAAATAAATCCAAATAGCGTTTCCACAAAATATACTTGAACGAGTACCGTGGCTTTGGTATTTTGTAGTTCCAACTAAGACTTCGCTTTTAAAGCACTGGACCTTCTACATGAGGTACAACTTTAACGAAGGTACTCTTTTAAAGGTGGCGCGATTCCGAGGAAGGGACTTGTAGAGCGCCGCGACTTGTAATTTGCAAATTCAGCCAGAAAGATTGAAATGACGAGGTTGATTCAAGATTAACTCTTGAAGCCAAGTTAAGGCAAATAGAAAATTACTATAACTTGTTTCAAAAAAATAACAAAAATGTTACAAAATCATTATTGCGCTAGGGTCAAGTCAATCCAATGACGTCTGTCAAGTCAATCCAATGATCTCTGTGAATCACATCTTAAAAAGTATAGTTTTGTACAGTCCTTGGTGGGTCTTAAGTGAGGGGCTTAATAAGGGTATGTGTTAAACATTGTCACCGCACCTTAAATAATAATGTTGAAATGGACCTTTGTTTTATTGTATTTACCGTAAGCAGTTTGTAGAGTGTTTGATTTATAAGTTAGTTTAATATCTGAATTAATATCATTGTTTTGTTTTTATTGATTTCACATTACATCATTTCCTACGGGATTCGTTCGCCTCAATTTCTCGACGCTCTTCCTTTACCCTTTTTTCAACTTTCGTCTCAACCGCTCACGTCTCTATACTATTATTCACTGTGCTCGGGTCCGCACCCATTTTGTGGATTAAAGTCACTTCGTAATTATCCCTTGCCCAAGTGAGAAAAACATTACCCTACAGTGTAAACGGTCGGAAATATACGGAACAACGCTTTGTTTATATAACGGCCTTTTTAATTGAGCACATTCAAGATACTACACTCATATTTACCTTAGAGTTTCGGCTAGGTATTAATGATTTTTCCCCCCGGCTTTCCCCGTTCCTCCTGCCCTCCAAAGTGGCTTTGTCGTGAACAGTTTTGACGATCTCAGCTGGCACAGCCCTCCGTGCTTATTAGTGCAAACGACGTCAGAACAATGGTACGAGAATTGCTAGTGCATTCGCGACGTGATAAACCAATTCTCTCTTGACTGAACTGCAATTGTGAAGTGTGCAGGATTGTACATCTCGTTTTGCGTTCATTTTGATCTGATATCCATAATCATCACCTACCACGATTCAGTGAGCACATTTTCACAAAACATTGTTTTTGGCAGTATTAGCCTTTATTGTGGCGTACATATAGGGGTATAAAATGCACGAGAACTTTGAATATGCACAGAAAATGCACGAAAGATATCGACAGCCTTTAATTGTGTGCCTTTATACACGATGCATAGCTGATATTTGTTCGTTGGTGATTCTCTTTTGACAGCGCCTGTCACAAGGACGTGCTACAACCAGCGAGGAAGACAATCGATCTTCGTTACATCGAGACGAGGATCAAGAATTGAACTCACTTGGCAAAGTCCTCGCCAATCCATTAACTGCTTCACCAAATAGCGATAAATCAAAGCATTCAGTTAAAGACGAAGAAAAACCAGAATGCGATCGTCGAATAGCTGCCTTATTGCTGTCAGACGTAGGCATGTGCTCACCAGAACCAGATAGCATAAACTGTAGCGAAGTGGAGTTAGAATGGGAGCCACAAGATTTAGATCTGAATTTAGGGCTTGTCCATTGAATACTACTTTCAAAGATCTTCTTTTGAGAAAAAATCAGTTCAGAAGTCCACGGCTGTCTTTTGACAAAAGTATTTCACATATTGGACGGATCGACAGTTTGAATTTGATTGTAAAGGATGAGAAGCCAAGACATTGGGCTTGTGGGACAACTCCTCTGTAATCTTTTGCCCTCGCTTTCACTCTTTCTCAGCTCTCAGTTTATATTTGCACCGAATTTTATCAAACGCACACAATTTCATCGATTCTTTGCACTTTTTCTTATGTATTATTGCATATCATTATTACTCATTTTTTATGAGTGAAATGTATGTAATTTACTAGATAATAAATGAAATGGTAGGTAAGGAGCTATAAAAGATATGCTTGCAAGCTTGGACGTTGCTTACGTATGGCTACATAATATAAATACAGACCTACTAACTTCAAAACTGGGCGAAAAATGAGCTTTGTCAGTTCGATAAGAGTGCCCTAGGGTTGTAATTTCTCATGCTTTTTATTCCTGTGGACCTCCAAAAATTAAGATAGGACATTTAGCATGAAAATCAACAACTAGCTGATCTGATTGTTATGTACACATTTTTCACCAAACCCCTTACAATTATATTTCTGCAATGGTGTTGTTTCGGTACCTGAAATTGCCAAGGCTTATTCAGTTCTAAGTTGGCGTGATTTTTTCTGTTACTTGAAATGGTAAAATATGTACTCAGAAACTTAGTATTACGATTCAATAGTTGAAAATGCCTTTTTACGATTTAATGGGAGGCTAATCGTTCAGCGGTTAGTTCAGCGTCCTTATGTGCTGACTAAATATGGTGTGCATGATAGCATGTTTCAACTTTTCTTATTTTTTCGTTTATTACATACACGAAATTCATCTTGGCAGCATAAACGCGTAATTATGTGTTGTTTTAATGGAAGTACCTTTTTCTTGCGGACCGTCCTGGACATTTCACGGAGCAGTGCGAGACCTCGTACCTGCGGTTGTGAAACACTACTCTAGGGCATCCTGCTCACTTTGATACACCGTCCTTGCTTGCAGGCTAAGAATAGCCCTATAGAGCAAGCAGGTCGCTGCAGTATGTTGTTTACTGCAGATATTATGTAGTAAAACTAAACAATCACGACTTGAGGATACCTTAGGTCAGTTTAAAATGAAATCAAATTATAATATTGACGATGTTATTGACGAGTTACTCCTATTTTTGGACTTACTTTTTTTAATGATTAATTTTGTAGTGTATCCTTAATTTCCTGGAATTACTCACTTCCCGTCAGGATACGGGAGAGTAAACTCCAAGAAATCGATGTTTTGACATCGACAGGAACACCAAGCTGTAGTAATTACAACTGCTTTAGAGTCATTGATGGAGGTCCTTGATAGTATTTTTTCAGATATTAAGAGTAGTGTTGTTGAGATAATCTGAGCAACTGAAAGGAGTTTTTTATACTTTTAATTATTCACAAACTAGCATCAGTTCTATCCTTAGATAAAAAAGGAATCATATTTCAACATTTTAATGTTAGAGATTTATGAGACCCTCTACTTTGGCAATGGTTTATTTTAATAGATTAATTTATTTGATGTAGATGGACAGGTGTCAAGTTATGGTCACTGGAGAAGCATGTACTCGGAGCTTATTGCCACACCTGCATCGTTTCATAGTAATACACATACTTGTCTTAAATTTTCGTTTAAAACTAGTTGCATGCTTCTGGGATTCTTCGATTAGAGGTAAAGCATAGTAATAGGACAATAAAAGCCGCCGTTGGAAAACCTTTACCACAGTCTGTCATTTGCGATTGTCATTGTCGTTTCCTTTTCGCACAAGCAAATACTTGTTCCTTGAGATTGTCCTTAGAATTCGGGGTGTGCTTGAGAAGTCTAGACCGTACAACCATAATTCAATGTCTGGATGGACGATATATTTCCACTTCCTGTACTTGGTAAAGTACTGATACTTATGGCTTACTTTCTTACCCATTCGTAAGACACTAGTTTAGGCCATAGTATTTTCATATTCTTTCTTGTAATACCAAGCCATTTTTGCAGCTGTATAGACAAGATAGGAACTGGAGCCAAGCTTTCTAGGCCCCGCTGCCCAACAGTTGGCTGGCTTGACACATTGGAAACAAAACGTTGGGAAAGGACTTTTATATGGTCGTAATAAGTCTTCTTCGCACAGTGTAAAATGTCCAAAAATGGCCCTCTTGTTATCGCGAGCTTTTGCCTTTCTGTGTTGCCAAAAAGCGATAGGCAATATAATGTTTTTTAAGTCTTAATAAACAAGCGGCTCCAGCCGCATTAACGGTGTATGTTTTAACTGCAGACCACTTCTCACATGGTCTTAAGGTTGTGAACCATTTGGTGTCGGAATATACAGAATTAAGTTCGTTAGGAATGAAGTTAAATAGTATCAACTATTGTTTTATTTATGGGAGAAAAATGTTAATAGATGATTACTGATATTACAAGATCAACACTGTTCTTTTATTTCATATGACATTAGTTAAATGAACGTATTGTAGTTGAAAAGAAATAAAGTAGAATCGATATATAATACATTAACGAAGTCAACGATCAATTGGGGATTAAAATGGTTCTTTTACTCTGCTTAGAACATTGGCAGGTTGTATTTGTTATTTGTAACTTTAGACTGAAGTTGCAGTAAAGAAACGTCAGGTTTGATAAGACCAATTAAGGCCTCGTTACTCACGTAGTTTTTGCCTATAAGCGGCGTTTAGCAACCTTCTGTTCGGTGCAAGGAAATAAGGAATTATTTAAAAATACGTTTCTGGACAATATTTCGTGATTTGATGTGGAAGGGAAACACAGTCCACAGCCGATTTCACGTCTCAAAAGGTTTTACTGGATTCTTATCTGGAGGTTTTTACTTCTCATTTATCTCATAATGTATGATGTAGTTTGATTTCTTCACGTCTGCGATGTAAGGGGACGGCTGCTGCCGTAGACCATGACTTTGATCTTGCACTTGGAAGTCATATCGAACCGATTTATCACGGACTCTGTATTGAAAAGTATTTCGGTCTCGTTGGTCTATGGTAGTTTTAGCTAGAGCTGTGCAGAGCATGTTAACGGTAGACCGGAATTGTTTTCCCCAGGTCACACATCCATAATTTGTCCCCAGGGAGTGGTTATATGTACACTCATGTACATGGATATATAATGTACATGGATATATAATGTACATGAATATATAATGTACATGAGTATATAATGTACATGAATATATAATGTACATGAATATATAATGTGCATGAGTATATAATGTACATGAATATATAATGTACACGAATATATAATGTACATGAGTATATACTGTACATAAATATATAGATGCTCTTATTTACAAAAGCCAGTCCTTTGTATGTAAGTCGAGAGCGCCCTACAATTAGAGGAGCAACAGTAGCTGGTTATATTGGAAGTCATTTCAAATGTAATTTTCTTGAGAAGTTGATAACATTTCTACACATTGTTGAATATGTCTACTCGAGTCATAAAACACCGGGGAAAAGGTTGAATAACACTCAATATTAAAGTTTGACATCACAGAGCTACGTATTCTTTGAAGTGTTTTCAGCAATGAGCAATTTTGAGATAAAGTAAACGCAAGAAATACTTTCACCATGATACAAATCGGTCCGAAGAACCTAGAGATATGAAAAGCAGATTTTTTCCACAGTGCAATTGCAGCATATGTTACAATGCGAAGGGGATTGTCGTAATATATTATGATTGACGAGAAAGGACACTTGGTTGCATAAAATACGTACTGGGAAAGTGGTTAACCCCTTAACTTGCAAGGAAGTCGTTTTTGTTAGAAGCTATGCTCTATTAACAATTTTCGCGGCTTGTCTTCCGCCTTGGATCGACGCTATAGGTCTCGCCTCACTCCCTTAAGTGCACAGTTATCTTTCACAGGCTTGTTTCACTTTACGGTCTTCGTTTGTACTAACCACACTTATGATTGAGGGAGAGTGTTATCGAGGTGAGAGAGCCAAACATGTGTTCACTGTTCACACATTAATTTTGGTGTTTAGGGTCTTCTTCAACAGTGTTCCCTGTACGCTCTAGGCAGGTTGAAAAGAAACGCCTCGCAGTGGAACAAGTAACACCAGTTCTTACTTGATAGGGGAAGATGAATTAAGTGAAAACATGAGTAGTTGCAGTGTACATTTATATGTGTGAAGTATAGATTATTGTCCATGTCATTCCCGGGCGAGCCGACATCGGAACCGAAATCTGCAGAATTATAGGTACGCAATTGTGGACATATTTCCGATGTTCTTTTCCTACTATAATGTAGTCTACTTTGCTTCGAGTTCTGGAATCAAGGGGTATCCATGTGACCAACCGTGCAACTTTATGTTTGTATAAAGTGTTGACCACAGCTAGATTATTGATGGCGCCTTACTGTAAGAGTCGGTTTCCTTGAGTGTTCCTTGTGCCGAGGCCAAATTTTCCAACAACAGACGACCAGTTCTTGCAGCAGTCCTTGCCTACTTAGGCTTTGAAATCTCCTAGTAATATGTAACTGGTTTTTTGGAGGTAACCTGTTTATTTCACATTGGAAGTCTTCATCAAATGCATCTTTTGCACCTTCACTGTAGCTGCTATCAAGTGCGTACACTTGAAATATTAGAAGAGGACCATTTACAGTATCCAAAGTCACACTTGCGATTCTTTCTGAGATTGAACTAAAATCCGATAACGATTCCGAAAGGGCTTTTTTCATAATAATTGCGACACCCTGTCTATCCATTTTGTCTTTGTGCGATGAAGAAATAATAATGTAGCCATCTTGTTCTAACGATTCTGGCGTTTCACAATTCCAGTGAGTTTCTGAGACTTAAAGAGAATATTAACTTTCAATCTTGTGACCTCATTTAGTAATTATTCTACTTTCATGCCTTTATTTAAAGTTTGAACATTCCATGTTTCAATATTAACCTTTACAGCGGGCAGATTTCTAGCGCAACCGTGATGTTTCACGTGGACTGGGGGTCGATTTATAACTTGTGGATACATGATGTTTCATTGAGAATTATTTGATATCAGAAACTTTCTCAAGGTAGACTAATCTTGGATAAGAAATCATAGCTTGCCGAAAGGGACTTACAGATGCAGCGGCTATGACTATCAGTAGCTGCCAGATTCTATGGAGACGCATCCTGGATTTTATTACAATTACCATGATTGAACAATCAGATAATGTCTTCAGGCAAAGCCCAGTAAACGGTTATTTGAGAAGGCGCCAAAAACAGCCGCCTCTCGTCAGAACCCCATTAGCGTTACCCAATGGACACTGCGAGGAAGCAGGGTTGACTTGTGAGTAGAAGCGACTTGAATCTCTAGGCTTTTGTACCCTTTTGAGGTACACCAACTCACCTTGACCACCTTGGTTCATTTGGTTTGTAAACTGTTATATGCCCTCTTCATGCAAATTCTCTCTTCACTTGGAGAAACAGGTGCACTTCTTTTTACTTATTTATACACATGTTACGTGGCAGTGCGTAATGGTAACGTTAGCACCCTCTTTAAGGTTTATCACACGTTATCAATGAAGAGTTGAGATTAAGGATCGCTCCCAGATCGCCCCCAAGGTTGTTTATATTGCCAGTTGATTGTAATCTTTGAGATTATTGCCCTACTTATTTTTTGGAATAGTTTATGGGAAAAAGAGGCCTTCTTTAGGCTTCACTATAGTAGACGATAGCATATCCTGTCATAATCTCCAAGTTTTAATGCTTGCTTCCGTTCTTCATTTAGATTTCAGATGGCCAGTTGGAAATTGTAGAATCATTGGAATCGTGACCATGGGATACCAACGGGACAATACATTATTCTGTTATCTAAAATAAGTGTAATATAACGTGTGCCGTACATTGTTGGGAATGGGCACTCGTGTTTGTTCTCCATAGTATTTGAGTGTGTGCTTTACAGAACAACCTGTTGTAATGGTAGGTAATATAGTCTGCTTATTGTTGCAACTTAAGGTGTGAATTTTTATTAAGTAATTTGTTTTAACCGTATCAATTTTAAATTGTAATGAAGTCATTTTTATGGAATTGTATGCTTCTGTGAAAGAAGTGCTTCATTTTTATGAAATGAATTTTTTTTCTGTCTCGCTTTCCTCATCTATTGTCTGTTTCATGTAGCTACATTCCATGAAGGTCTATGAAGTAGATATTGAAATTTTGACATTGAATGATTTCCATACAATTTTGATATTTCGAGAACACCAGTGTGGAGGTATTTGGCTTAATAAACCTTGACATAAGTTATTTTATGAACTTTATCTGATTAGTTATGCAGCTACGATGGCATGCTTACCAAACTTACCCCCCCCCCCCCTCCTCCAAGTCACTTGTGATTATGAAGGCGACATTGCGCTTTTTCATATAAACGTGACAAACAATGGTCATGATTTTCCTGTTGTTCAAGTGGTTATAGGTGAGCTATCACTGCGGTCTTGGTTGGTTAACTGTTCCCTTGCTGACTAGCGTAACGGTTGAACGACGAGGCACGACTTGAATATGTGCTTGTATTTGTGCAACAAGTATCTACTCTCGGGCATTATTTAACACTTTGAGTGATTGTGGTTGTGCCGTTCACTTGCTCTATGACAGCGCAATGATGTTAAAGATTACTCAATCTTGTCTTGAGGATAAAACTGGTAAATCGCAGTTTACACGAAGCTCTAGTTTATCTTTGCCCAATCTCCCAAATATATGGAGCCTAAATGACGTGTCTGGAGGGGTATTTATAATCCTCGTGCTACAAACAAACAAGTAATCGACTAAGTACCTAAAAAACACCACCTCGGCGATTTTATTCGGCAAGTACTGCTTGGAAAATTGATTGCCGATAAGAAGCAAAAATCTCAATTGAATTTAAATCAAGATCTTTCTTTAGCAATTGAAGATTAAGTTGTAAACTGTATATTGGGGTTATTGAATTCCTTTTTCAAGTTTTATGTAATCATGGCGCTTCAAAAATTTACGTATCATTCTTTGCAAGCACAGCGACCTTAGTCATCACTGTAAATTGTTCTCGAATTCTCTGTGACCGCACGCCTCTTTATTTTGTCCTTGTTGTAACGGGAAGATGGGAGACAAAATTGAAGATCAAACTGGAACATCATATATTACGTCTGTTAACACGATTTGACATCCAGGTGCATGAGCAGCAGACGATGATTTTATCAATATTTTGAGAAGGTAAACCACAAACAAGCTACGAGGGCCAAAGGAATTAATCTTAAAATTCCTAAAG
>JAAAKL020002118.1:0-27471 GCA_010016065.2 Carybdea cf. marsupialis auct. non (Linnaeus, 1758)
GACTGCAATTCTCAGAGCTGTTCTAATGTTCTTCAGGGCCATAGGATTGAATCAACTCAATTCATTTGACTTGGACATAGTAATACTTAAGCTAGAAGTCAGGATATGCCATCTACCCGTAGTTGCTATGACCCTTGTTGTTTTTGTAGTTAAATTATATTTTCTGCAGACAGGCATTAAACTTTAAGATCCAAAAACTTTTTACTCTTAGGAAAGAGTTGGTATGGAAAATTTGCTTGTGGCGCTCTGAAGGTATCCCTGCCCCCCTCCCCCTGAACAAAATGGTTCATGCCCTTTGATGACAACACCTGATACTGGCACGTTGACTTTTATATTCAAGCCTTCATGCAGTGACTCCGAATTGTATATTTGGCCCTACCCCCTGTGGTGGCGAAGTATTAAAATATCAAGACCGATGACACTTTTTCTCAAAATAGAACAATCAAGTCACTCTGATCTGTTAAAAATCAACAGTTCTTTTCTCAACTTCTTCGTTTACAAAGCCGTTTTGTCCAGCGAACAAAAGGCGCGAATTTCACCTTATTTCAAATCGTATGACTTATTTCAAATCGTATGAAAAATGCATGGAACCAACGTTTTTTGTTTTCGGATGACGGACGTCGGATACATGGAAACAACGATTTCGTATTCGGATGACGGACGTCGGACGTCGGATACATGGAAACAACGCTTTAATGTTGATCCTAAAAAAACTATTTATATATTGTGGAAATCAAGTGAGTTATCAGCCGGGAACACCCAGTGCCGATGTGGAGCAAGATATGACGCAAAATAGACCCTTTTTGCTTCCCAGGTATGACTATTGCCATCAATACAGAGGCATTTTCCCATGTATTGTATCGTAGCGGTGTAACAACTTCGTGTTTCTTTTCCTAATTTTTTAAATCTTGTTTATCTAGGCTCCGTTCCCAGTTAACCGTACTAATTCCTTACAAAGTCTGCCCGCTGACGTTTCTCGTGGTTTGTAAAATTCGCGCTATAAGGATTGAGTAAACTCTCGTGATTGGTTCAATTTAGGTTCTTGATTGTTGAGTAGCATGAATGCTGTAGTAATAAAGTCCGACTAAGGCGACCATTTGAGATTATTGTTAAGTTGCACTAGCTTTGTCAGCGTAATAGATGCCAGCTAATATTCAATTGTGTTTGTCCCCTCTTGTTTCTTTTAGTGCTGTCAATATCAGACAACTTTTTATTTGATCCAAGATTGATATACGCACTATTCTACATTCATGGGTGAGTAACGTTGTTTGTTGTTGCCTTATTGTAAGATCAATATGGCAGATTTAATTTGAAGTTATGATACAACCTTTCTGTAATAGGTAATCTTTATTTTTTTGTATCTGATAGTGACGTAAAGATATCGCCCAAGATGTTGATTTTATGGTTGAATTGGTAGATTTATTAATGAATACAGTGATGTTAATGGAACATATAATCATGAGAGAGAAATATTGAATTCCTCGACCCAATTATGGTTCAATTTATAAAAAGTTACTGTTCTGTATTCAACGCAACAGTCATAAGAGTTATTGAATTTGAAATTTCAAGCTGCTAATAAGTATAAAATTTAAGGGCAGGATTTGAAACATGACAGTAGCTTGCTCATATTTCAAATCTGACCCTCTATAAACAGTCTATGTCCCCAACACGATAAACCGTGGATATTTTTGCCATTGTAATCATTGACATAGAACGTCTGTAGTAAAAGTTTTAAGTCTGATCTCCCATATATGGAAATGACACTGATAAAGCATTATGTTGGATGTTCTTACGTATCCATCTTAATGATGCGTATTTTTACCATTTATTTATAGTTCACACCTGAACGATATGGTTGACACAATACCGAAAAGTCGAAGAAATAGGTAATGTGATGGTTATTATACAGGTTTACTCTTTTACTCTTACTCTCGTTACATGGAATATCACCACCTGCACAACAATGAGAATTCAAAAGAGGTTACCTTGAATACGTTCATATTCGGTTCTCTTAAAATTTAGAGCTATCGTGGTGTAATGATTAGATTTAATGAACAGTACACTTCTGTCCGCAATATTGCTTCTTTTTTAGGGATAAGACATAGGTATTTTTTGTTCTGGATAGTAATTGTTTAAAAGAGCCAGGAAAAGGCACAGAATGATAACTTCTGTTAAGAGCAAGGTGAGTAGGATATTGCAAATTGGTATTTAAGGCAGCACGGAATAGAGAGGTCAGAATGGCCAGTGTCTTCAGTGACACCCTGGACATAACATCTTATTCACTCACGGTTGTATCTTCTTTTAAGTTGTGTGCGAACCAATCCTACCTGCTTACACCACTGATTCCTGGCCTGCATTGTGCATCTTCATGAAGGCAGGAACAGATCACCCCTCCTGCTTTTTTTTCTGTGACTTGTGGTATTTCCTGTTGGAGCTCTTCATCAGTTAGTTTTTGTCGCCAGGATCCATTTAGACACCCTCATAACATTTGTGTTTAGCGTCCATTTCATTTTCTTTCCAAGGGCATTGTAAGCAACCACGCATCACAACCATACATTGAAACACTTTCGACAGTGCATTGATCAACCTTTTTTTGATCTCATGTGAAAAGTAATTCCAGGTCTTCTCTAGGTTGTGGTAACTGCTATAAACCCTTATTTGATTTTTGATGAAGTTCTTACTAGTGTTAGTAGCTCCTGATCTTTGTGAATTCATTTGGCGACAGCGCTATTTCATCAGCAAAGTTTGGATCACAGATAAATACCATTCGGGGAAGCTTGGTTTGTTTCCTTCCTAATTTAAGTCTAAGATCTTGATCCCAATCCTCCTTTGCTTCGCTTCGCATGGCAAAATCAAGCATAATTGCAAGAGTTAATGGAGCCACAGTGTCACCTTGCTGTACCCAAGCTACTATTTTGATTAAACTTATGTCTCCACCAGGTGCCAGTATTCTGGCTCCGGTGTTTTCATTTAGTTTAGATGTTTTCCTACCACATCCTCGAGGACTTAATTTGCCTTCCAGATGTTCATTATTATAGTATTGAGGTAATTTGGGCTTTGAACAGCATTAAAATTGAAATCCATACGGTTGACCTTTCTGCTTTGTATTCTCGTGCTTATTCTCTTGGTATCCCTTGACAGGACTGTATTACTAACAAGTTTATTTAATTTGATAGTTGAGAAATATCGTTCTTTGTTGAACATTTCAGCTTGCTTTTAGGGACACAATGTCTTTTTTGCTATTATATAATGAAGTGATGTGTTTAAATCCTCTAGACGCTGTCTTCTCCATTCACTTGAAACGCACAAGGCAAGATCCTTGGGGTGAGTGCGAGTTCTTGTTACTTGGTCTGCTTTCAGTGCTGAGACAGCAATTGTAAAACGCTGTGATATGATTTAGTTTACAAATTTGTAGTAGGGCGTTTAATGGCTGGTAGTTGATCGTTTTGCCTTAGGCCTCCCTTGTTTACTCATTTGTTGTGGATTCAGCGTGAACGTTTTTGTTAATATTTAATCATGGGAATGTCGAATGTTTAAAGATCAGCACTAGCGGATTTTGTTAGTATTTGATTTTCGACTACGTAATGCAAATTTGTCAATCCATTGCCACCCTTGTGTGCCCCATATTTAGAGACTTCATTTATATTATAAGGCATCCTATGTGAAAACAACACACTCAGAGAAGCCGATATACAACTGTTTGTACTAATGCTAGCCCGCTCCATACTTACAGAGGGCAATCGCAATCGTTTATTAAGGAAGAAAGGCTTTTTTCGCCCCTCCAAATTAAGCGGGTGTATGTCTGTGGTAGAAATGTGCCCACGAGATATCCTTGAGTACATCAAGGAGGGTATGTAGAGAGAGGGTATTGTAACAATGCAACCGTGGATGTGGATTTTATCACTTATGTAAAATGTCATGTTTTCTTTTCGTAGTAGTATATCCTATAGAAATGTCGCTCAGAGGTAATGGTTGTTTTACGGTGCTTATTATTGTGCTGCCTTATCATGGGTCGAGGCATTACCACTCTTGTCAAGTAACCGTAAATGTTTGGTGGTTTTTGTGGATACCAGGGTGTTTGATCACGAAGTGGGAATGCAAATATTGTGCCACAAGAGAATTGCTAATAGTGGTGTGCTACTTTTCTAAGCCTAGTGACGTTAGTTTTGCTGCATTTCTATTTCTAACCTGATTGCACACAAAACTATTGACACGGTTTTCTGGTCCAGTCATAATTGTTATACGTGGCCATGAAGACGTGATAAGGTTGTAGATTTACAATTTTTTTACCTTTATGTTTGGGAAAAGTGCCTGTCTTGTCATGTCATCAGGTTGACATATACGATATTATCTAGAGATTCTATTGTTGCAAAATTATACTAATATTCTGCATTTTGTCTTAGCAGCTGGATGGATGTTTGGGATCTATTATCTCAAGAATGCCGGGATGAGGTAGGTTAATTGCTAGTATCCAATCCGTAAATCGTTTTTTCTGGGACTGCAGTCAAACTGTAACTAAAGAAAAATGCTTAAAATTGCCCGTTGTCGTTAATTTATCAAAAAGAAATCCTTAGCATTTAATCAATTTCCATCTTCACCTCACTGGGTATGGACATAGAATCCTTATCGACATAGTGAAACAATTAAACAAAGGGATATCTGTTTAGCAGCAACAGGTTTCTTCGAAGCAGTTTAAACAGTTCATAATCTATTTTAGTTTCTTTCTGTTCTCAAGGTCGTCCTTATTGACTCAGAATCTCTTCTTGATACTCTTGAGAACTACTTACGGAAACACAGGTAAGGAAACACTTGCTAACATTTTTTATAATTAAGATCGTGTTTTGGTTTGATTTTAGGGTTCGTAGGTATAATCATAGTTTGTTGCAGGTGACCCGTGCACAGTACAGCTAAAATTGTTATAAATTGCCCAAGGCAGCCGATTATTTTGTGAATGTAACCCAAATCCGTCGAAAAGGACTGAAAAGAGCGTTCTTAAGCTCTTATATATTTTTTCTAACACAAGCACCAAATGCAGACCTAGATGCAAATAGAACGCCATGTTGTTTGTTAGTATAAAGTTGAGAGGGGTTTCGACAGTAATTTTCCATGCGCTTTGGAAAGGTATATGGACTCGATGCCAACCCGCTATCATCAAATGTTAAGGAGCAAAGAGATTGGTCTCGTAGATTAGTTATCGACCCCTTGTAATTACGTCACTGTTGTAATGATATAGGGCTAAAGCAGTTTATAATTGATCTACGTATACTGTACTTAATCGGGTAGGACTGTAGACCTAGTGTGAACAAGAAGATCTGTGATTTTTCAAAAGAAATAAGAGCATCACACAAGCTACGCTAAGCATCAATAAAATAATTTCAATTTATAAAGAGCACCCACGCTGCATACACTCAGTTTTTATTGGCCAATTGATAGATTTTCTTCCAAACAAAATGTTAAAAAAACTTTAATCTTTAGTACCTTCTGCAATGCTGCTTTCCTGTCTGTTTCCAATGACCCTTTTCATTGGAATCCTTACTGTCGCTACTTCCGTCTTCCTCTGCTTCTTACCTCCTTGTAATATCTAGGATTTTCAGAGACAGTAAAGACTAGTACGTTCTCCTACTCGTCTTTACTTAATTGTAGGATTAGATGGAATAAAAGGGGTGAGCGCGTTATTTTCGTAAGTTTCTTACTACGGATGAGGGGGTCGCAATGAAATGACTTACGGGGAATTTTATTATTATACTGTTAAATTTGAGTTGATGATAAAATGGTGAGTAAGTCTTATATCTTTTTAAATCCAGTTTCACATTTCACTGGTTATGTTTGGGCATCAACTAGTTATTTTACTTTACTTGAAGATTTTTTAAAATTGCAAGTTATACAGTTTAGCAAATAAAAGGGTATGTCTTAGCCTCAATAGGTACGTGTTTTGTCGTAAGTATTGCTGTTTTTAAGAAGGTCTTGATTTTCAGCGATATATTTGCCTTTAGCTCTCCTTCTGTATCAATGAGGAATGGAGATACGATGCTTTCCGGTTATTGTCCGAGAGAGATACTTGAGTATTGACTCAACAAATAGGTCGTCAAAACGTCAATTATTGTCAAGAATGCGAGAGTGTAAGGTGTTAATCATAACTACGCGAAGAAGTTTGGAAATATAGTTGCAAGACCTGCGTACGGTAGGGAGGATGTTCGACCTGGGCATCACCAGACCATTATCCAGCTACCAGGCCACCCTAGTAAAAAGCTTTTCAGTGTTTTAATTTTGGTGAATCATTCCTTATTATGTCTTGTCTTGATATTCTGGCTCTGTAACAGACCAACTTTGACCCCAGTATTGGCAATGACGGGTTTGCTGTCTCTTATCCGTAAGGATACAGCTATATATATTCAACTCAAATTTGGCACAACAACTTTTATGAGATATATTTCTGTTCGTGGTAAGGATTTGATTCAGAAACAGTTGTTTTGCCAGAGCAAAGCGAGTGCTACGTTGGCCACACAATGCTAAAAATTTGAAATAGAAGGTGAATAGGAATGTTGTATTTCTGTTCATACTTTAAATGACATGTTGTCTCCGTAGGGCATACCTTGCGATTCATAAGCTCACACTTCTCCCATAGCAAAGCCTTGTTACAAACTCTATTTTGCAACGAGCTCGTCTGAGTTTTGAATAAGGCTATTGCTTCCAGAAAGGGTAGGAAGATCAAGAGTCGTCAATTCCCTTGTCGTTGGTCAGAGGTGTCAGACACAATGGGGCGTGGATTTAAAACTTTTGGATCTCTAAATTGCCCACATCAGGAGGAAGAACTCCACTTTTTGTTGTAGTGCAAAAATGGATCTACTTAAATGACATCATCAGTCGCAACAAATGTCTTGTCTTCTGAATATATGTACCGGAAATCGGGGTATTTGATGCTATTCAATGGACAGTTAAAAAAGAAACTCAGAAATAGAAGGATGGCCCTCTGGCGGGGGATAGTTTGTCCCAAGGGCAGACGATCAGCTCTTTAACCTTGACTGGTAATCATCTAGAGAGGTGGCTAACCATGCGTCACGTTTAAGTGTAGATGTTTACAGCATCGACCAGCTTTGCAACCTCTTCACCCTCATCGGCTTCATAAGAGTTGGTCAGCTTTTCGTTGACTGGTGCTCTGCATCCAGGGGAGTGAATGCTGAAAAATCATTTCATCATTTTATTTCCCGAAATCAGTGCTTATCATAACTACGTAAACAGGTCTGGGAATACTGGTAAAGAACCTACGCACGGTAGGAAGGATGTTGGGTAGATTGGGATGGTTTTCGGGACTACTTGAGAGATGCTCCTTGGTCATCTCCGTTTTCTGAGTGAGCATGCAAAGGGGATCTGATTTCTGTATTGATGCTTTTGATAGGCAATTTTTGGTGAGACCTCATTCTTCTCCATGGTTTACTCCGGTTTGTTTCGCTGCCACACCTCACAGAAATCACTTCTTTCATCAATATCAGCCAGTGACAGATGCAAGAGGATTACTGAGCACGGAAAAGCAACTCATTTGGAACAGAATAGGCAGGCAGTTCTACCCAGAAACGTGGGTGTTATGACTATTGGAGAATCCACAACAGCATCATGAATAAGAGGAAATCTGTTATTCCTCCCTTGTTCAATGGACCTGAGGTGTTAACATCCTCTTCAGACAAATCTTAGCTGTTCGGTGAAATATTTGCCAAGAATTCCAGTTCAGATTGCTCAGCTTTGGAGCTTCCAAATACTCCACTTCGCACTCATCAGCTGGTGGCTTATCTGACTCTGCTAAAGCTTCGGTATCGAATATGGTTCCTGTTGTTCTTTTAAGGAATTGTGCTCTTGAAATCTCCTCGATCTTGTCCAAACTTTGTCTTGAAGATGCCTATTTCCCTGCATGTTGGAAGACTGTTTTAGTTGTTCCTGTGTATAAGAATATTGGGGAATGCTCCCTTCCTGAGAAATATCGCCTCATCAGCCTTCTGTCTGTGGTCTGCAAGGCATTTGAGCGGTTGATTGATGTGGAACTGGTGACGCATCTTGAGAGGATAGGCCTCGATCTCCGATGTATAGTATGGTTTTCGTTCCTCTAAATCTACTGCTGATCTTCTCACCGTGGTTACTGGGCGAATCTGAAGGAGTTTGGATAGTTCTGGTTGCTCCAGGGCAGTTTCTCTAGACATTTCCAAGATCTTTTCTTAAGGTTTGGCATGCTGGTCTTTTGCATTAACATAGAGCTGATGGCACAGGTGGTGATCATTTTTTCGTTTTTAAGTGATACAAATGTTTTAAGGTAGTTTTGTATGGTGAGTGATTCGTAACTGCTGCAGTCCCGCAAGGGTCTATTTTAGGCTCCACGCTTTTCTCATTTTTCTTTATGATCTATCTGATTCTGTGTTGTGTCAGCGTGCAATTTATGCTGATGATACTGCTTATTATTCTAGTTGTGGAAAAGTATCTCAGGTGCCATCCCAGGAAAGAATGGCTGCAGAACTTAAGCCTGACGTAAACTCTGTTGTAGATTGCGGTAGAAGGTGGCAAGTTACTTTCAATTCTAGAAAGACTCAGCTGGTATCTTTTGACAGATCTCAAGAACCTTTAAAGGTGCCTGTTAACATGGATGGGCTTGTTCTTGAGGACCTGTCATCTTTGAAGCTCCTTTGCATTTCCTTTACTTAAGGCTAGAATGGGTGCCTTACTTGACTAACCTTGCTAAGTCTGTCTTGAAGTAGAGGTTGGGGCTCTTTTGCGATCTATGTTCTCTCTGGCACCTGAAGTTAACATCTTTTGGATGGTGCACCAAAGTATTATGTTGACATATATGACTTTACCAAAAAAGGAATTTCTCGTGCGGTTTGCCCTGAACTAGCTAGAACACTGAAACCACTGTCTCATGGTAGAGGTCTTTTAAGTCTTATTCTACAGGTACAACTTTGGTAATTGTTCTTTTGAGTAGACTGGGTTGGTTCCTCTTCCCCTCATCTGGAGAAGTTCAATCTCTGCATAACTGTTCGGTTTGTATGCCTGAAACAAATAGAAATGTCTACGCTGACAGCTTCTTCCCTAGGACTGCCAATATCTGCAACTCTTTGTCTTCACACTGCTTTCCTCTTACTTATGATTTTGACACTATCAACTCCAATGTCAATCATAATCTTCTTAGAAGTCTTCGATTTGTTGTTAGATCTATTTTTCTGTTTACTTTTATTTCTACTTCTTTCAAAGTAACTCAATACCTCAGATTCCAAGGATTTTAATATTCAGTTAGCGCCGTTAGCTTGAAACATTGTTAAATGACTTTCCAGGAAGGATAGTGTAGTGGTTTTGCGTATCCGGTTTCACCGCAGTCTGTCGGTTTCAACTGGAATTACCAGAGCACCCACCAGTAGTATCGAGATCTACCGGTGTCCACATGTTAAGGATACTTTGCTTTTAATTACCGTACTGCACCACTACAGCCTAGTGCAGTGTATGAATAACCGTTGGCTCTGACTGAGCTCCTCCTGCCTTTGACAGTTCTTGTTTTTAGTCCTGCGGGGTATCCGTACTCATCCTCCTCACCAAGTGGAACCTGGTGGGGAAGCCGGTTTAGTCGCCGACCACTTGACCATATGGCAGCTAGTACTGGGTTATGTGTTACCATTAGCAGATTGGGACGACCCGACCTGACCTGACCTGACCTGACCTGACCTGACCTGACCTGACCAAGTAAACGGTAACTGGCTGATAATTGTTGATGTTCCAACATAGCAATTGGTGTCAATAGTCATTTCATCGATACTTAAGATAGGGATGCAAGTCGATGATAGAGCAGATGCCATGTATACAAACGTGCATACAGCAAAGAAGATTTGAACAGCATCATTTTCTCGTTTACGCTATTCTTTCATATCAATGTATGCCTTCAGTTTTCAAGGCCCCAATTTTGGAAGCTTCCAATTTGGAACCCAGGTATGGTTATCTGCGTTATTCAAAGTCGCTGGTTGGTTTATAAGGTGAAACAATAATGTTTGGAAGTTTTACGTGTGAGCTGCTTCCATTCGATAATTGAACGAAAGCAACACAGGATTCAATCAGATTAAAAAGAAAACGGGTCTTAGAATGAACAAAGATATTAATACAAGAAAACAACAGGTCAGTATTAGCCTTGCATAATTATGGACTTGATTATAAATCCTCTTTGAGAGGATATCATACGATTGAAAAACGTCGTGCAGTGTTTACTGGAAACTAAAAAAATTAAAACTGAAGACACTGTTTACGTTAATTATTCATTAATTATTCATTAATTACATTTTCCAACCTGAAAGTTATTGGAACATATAGAAGCATAGGTGACAACCATTACATTGTGTGCTTGATACTTATCCTTAATCCTGGCCACGCCTTCACATTTGACGTAATTGGGAAACTTCTCTTGTCTTTGCCTCGACATGAACGGTAAAACATTCCAAATATTGCACAGAGTTTTACTGTATTGATCGATATATTTGTCACAGCTAGTCGAATTACGACTTTCTACTGCATTTAACTGTTTGCCCTGCAAGGAAACAGGACGTTCTTGCGACGTCACATTCGAAGATTCTAAATCTGAATATCAATGCCCACCGTTTGAAAGTTGTGAGGCATTACGACAACTAAAGTAGTCAAATATCTCATGATGGAGGGTGTCACAGCCCACTCTGTCACAGCAACACTCCTTTTTAGCGTTGGCCATTGGTTCCAATAGTTGGCCATTCACATTTTATTCAAAGCGTGCAATGATCTTTTCGGGACTGAAGACCTCTGCTGGCACAAAAACCGACCGTGTGGATACTCTTTCCTCGAGCCTACTGTTTTCCTATTCATGCCCTTACTGCATTTACATGTACTTATATTTGTTTTTGCGCGATACTGGCCCAAAAGCTTAGGGGAAGATTTAGAAGTAGCCTGTTGGAGTTTTTACGCCAAGCTGTATCGCGTAAAATGATTACTGGAGACCACACTTCCATATATTCTTTCACTGTATATACATGGAAATGAGTAACCTGTGAAAATGATACTTGTGATGTCGATTGCAAAATTTGGTTTTGTTCATTTAATTCAGTTAGATCATTGGTGATTTTCATTAAGATACAGTGTTATAGAGGGTTTGGCACCAAATCATAGAGGAGGGAACCATGTTACTAAGGCTGAGAATTCTAAACCTTCCTCATTTCCTTCAAAGAAAGTTTCAGAGATGTTTCATGAATTTTGCCTTTAAATTGTTGCAACTTTGCGACCTGTCGGAGGAATGGATGGTTGGGTGGTTTGAGTGGATCCGTCATTTCTTTGGCTCTGATGCCCATTGATGCTATTTAGATCTTTCAGGGAAAATTTTGGTGATGCCCCTGAATGTTGCCTCAATATCTGCAAGGAAACCCTGTATTTCATCTGGGATTATGTTTGTAAGAATTAATGGCCACCCTGCAAGGAAGTAAAAATATAGCCACAACATATAGACAAAGTCTGTCACAATGGTAATTTTGGTTAACATGTTGAAAGACAGTGGAGCCACGTTGTTAACTCCGTGTTGTACTGCTTTATCTTATAATTATTTAAGTTGATTTACATTGCAAGCATGTAAGATCTTTTACATTGAAGAGTATGAACCAGCCTAATTTATGATTCACACCCAAGCTGCAACTAAATCTTTTGTCTTTCCTTGTTCTCCACTAATATGTTCAACCCCTCATTGTAATGATGCGGGCATACTCCTAGTTGTTAAAGTGTCAACATGTTTTGGTCTAAATATTATGATACACGTATTCCTTCCAATAGGTTATTACTTTGGGCTGCAATGTAAAAATAAAGTATTTGTATTTTGATATCTGAAAAATGGAATAGAGATATATGTTGTTGGCCGTGGATGGAGGATTCGGAGCTTATGTGTTGACTTGAGAAATAGAGTATGCCACTGTCAGGTTCACCATAGTTCAGTAGAGCAACACGCGGCGATAGCGTTGGCCCCAGGTTCGAGTCCTGGTGGTGACATTTTTTCGTTTTCCGATAGTATTTTGTCAAACTTGACGTAGACCCTTCCATTTCCGGTCAAAGTTCACTTTTCCCTTAGTTATTGTTGCTAGGCCTGACAAGCTTTTGTGAGAAAACGAGAAAATGGCTGGTCAAGTGAAGCCGTGGGGAGATTCTGTAGTGAAACTACCGGATGATATTTTTATATAATATCTGGAAAATATTGCAAACATTTCGAGCAGGGCTAAAGAAAAGGATCTACATTATTTTGCTGGAGGTTATATCCACGAGATAGCCAATATCAAAGCTGAAGATGATGTGTATGTACAGGCTACTTGATGGCGATCAATTAGGAATAGTTAGAGGCGCACGATGTTGGTTTTCGTGTGTGCCTCAATCATCCCAAATTTCTGAGGATCCTGTTCCTGCAAGGCCGGGTACTTTCAACTACTATCTTAAGCCGTATTTTGGATAAAAATTTCACAGATCTACTTCTGATCTTTTACCGGACACATAGATAAGTGGTCAAGAATCAAGGAATATCAATAGTAATCGTGTTATAATTTAACAATATACGATCCTCTACTCTTTTATAGAAATTCAGATACACTTAGGCCTCATCCACACTAAGCCGAATAAATTTAAAAACGCACCTTTAGGTGTGAAAACGAAACAAATGTTCTCCGTCCACACTAGAGCTGGATAAAATGTTCTGCGTCCACACTAGGCCGGATAAATTTAAAAACGGAACTTTATTATTTCGGTTACGTCTCCCGTCCACACTACACCACTCGTGTCCGTAACAAAAGTTCCAGGAAAACCGAACTGTTTGAAAGCGCTTTACAGAGTGGAACAATTTGAAAACGGAACTTTTTTGTATCAGTGTGGACGGAGAGCATTTTGTAACTGGAACTTTTTGACTACGCTGACCTCTGTCTAGCTGTCAAGAGTTGTTGCAGTTTCATTTCCGTCATGCTGCGTAACTTGTCTTTCTCCGTTCTCCCCTTTTCACACAACAATGAATTTAACAATAAATCAGGAATCAGGGTACAGTCACTGTGATCGCCAAACCTTGGTGCAATATATCTTAATGTGCTTCGACAGTAGAACGCCTTGGCAGCTTTATTATCGGAAACATTCCAAACTGCATCCAAACTTCGTATGAAAACATTCAAAGCAGAGTAATAGTTACTAGTTACTACGGTGTATATTTAAGATATCTAGAACTTGCAGAAGCTCCTTTTCCGAAATTTCACCGACTTTACGATTTGGGTATTTTCGTGCTGCTTTCGGTTTACTGCCATCAGCAGGAATAGGGACTGGATATTTTTCTGTTGCCCACAGCCATCAATAAAATTCTGCATGTAAGAAATAAAGTAGTAGTATAAATACGATGGTTCACTGGAGACGGTAATAAGCCGTGTGTAAACAGGTACAAAATGAGTACAAGCAAGACACCAAGATTGCACTTAAGTGTGTAGATTCTTCCTCTTTTGATGAATAGTTGCAATCTCATAATATGACAAGTGCACTGTAAGCAAATGCAAGATCTCAGGAAGGATTAACAGTAAATGAGATAGAAGTATTCCTACCTTGGAGCACACGAATTTGTTCTTGTCTATCTTGTCAACGTTGAGTGGAGAATATAGTTCCCCCACATACCTTGATCCACCGTAAACATTTCGACAGCTTTGTCCTCGACATACAAAAAGGAATAAAGAATGCACCTTCAAGTTTATTTTAGTACCGTTTTGCCGACTTGCAAGGCCCCCAAGAGCAACGTTTAACCAATTTTTAGGGATCAGCGACGCAACGCAGCTGCCAAATCCTTGTTTTCTCACAGCGAAATATCGATTGTCTGGCCTTGATTTCTGACCCTTTTGCACGTGCGGCTGTTGACGAAATTTGATTGGTTAGTTTCCTTCCCATCATTGGCATGATGGAAGGGTTAATTATCAGTCCGTCTTGAAATAGTTCGTTATTACAGTAACCTTTCTGGAACGTTTTTTGACGTTCATGTGTTCATTTTTCATGTGTGACCACAGCCGCTATTCCTCCTCCTTTTGGAATTGAATATTTAGTGACGCAACAGAAGCCGTCGTTCTTCAGCTGCATTCTTGTAGCAATTTGAGTACAAATTTTTCACTTTTAATTTCTCCCTCTGTATTATCAAAATGATAATGCATTCCTATATACTTCTAGGTACATTTCACGGTTCTAACAGTTTTCATGTATTCCATCCTACAGATTTTGTTCCGAGTGTAAATCGAAGGTTTTAAAGGCATACAGTATTCTATGCGGGGACATAGATGGTGAGACGGAAAAAGGGTATGTTAAGTTTTCTAATAGCTCTCTTGGTAATATATCCATTGAGGCTCCTGAGGTTAGGTTCTTATATGGCGCCAGCATTTATATCCCAGGATTTCACAGAAATGATATGTTTGGGGCTGAATTAGGGCTGAATTAGGGCGGCAAGTCTTAAATAGAACTTTTGACTATTCTGATACTGCTGGAGAAGCACTTTTGAATAGAATTGATGTGCATTACGTTACCCTGTATAGTAACCAAGGATCTCTAGATGTTTCGTAGTGATTTGAAGGGAAGCAGTCTGTAGCGCAGGTCATGGCTCTTTTTTAGAGAAGGAAAAATACCCACGAGATTACCAAATTATCATAACTTCAGGATGGATGGATATGATAATTGTAAGAAAACAGCCTTAGCTGTGTATCTTGGTACAGGAACACAGGGAGCACCCTTGCAAGTCGATGCCTCGGGACTCACACCGTTGGTGCCCCACCCCCACTCCCGGAATAATCTGGGTACGCTGCTGGAAACAGTCAAGATTTTTTAAATGGATACATGTCGTTAGTTAACAGCCGTCTCGAAGACTCTCTTACAACTGGGTACCCCCTTGAAACCCGTCACATGGTGCAGGAAATACTATTATCTACTCTTATAGACTTGACTATGACTGTTTTATTTGAATTGTAACGTTTTAGATATTGCAAAGCGTTATACGATGGCTTACGGAGTTGTCCGAAAGAAAAACATGTTCATGTGCTATGTGAAACTGATTTTATAGCCCATCTTATCGGAAGGGCGGAACCTGAACTTGCAGGTGGAAGAAGAGAGAGACATGCAAGGACGATTGACATAGCGCAGGAAGAGGTAATACGATTTTCGGTAACACAGGAGTTATTAATTTGGTTTCGTCGTATGGAATGTACTTTGTTGCAAGTGCTTCGGAACGTAGTCTGGAAAGAACTTTAAAATTTGTCATTTTCAAGTGTGGGGGATCTACTCTAATTTGTACCTGCTATTCACTGTTTTGCTTGCAGATTGGATGAACTTTCTAACACATACCTCCTTTCAGCGTAAGAGCATTACACTTATCGTCCATTTTTATAAGAGTAAGACTATGTCCACACGGGGGGTGATAAAAGATTAATAACGATGTAAAAGACCCCTTCTTAAAACATACCCTTGATAGCAGTCACACCGCGGACAATAACGGTAACAATACAAGATGGTTTGGGTATGTTTTAAGGATGCCAAAAGACGTTATCCCAAGTAGTACTAGCAAGGGGACACCAGGTTTTGTTAAAAGAAAAAGGGAAAGACCAAAAATCACTCGGAGGAGACCCATCAATAATGTCCCAAAGGAAATGGGCTCGCATGGGATGATGTAGAGGATGCTGCACAAGAAACACCTATGGAGGAGTAGAACTGTACCGTAATGTCCAATACGGAATGAAGAGGATAAGTAAGAAGAAATTGTCTGTCACTCTTACATGTGGAAGTCATACAGTGATACGTTTATGGTCATTTCAGTTCTTTTTGTTGAAACTTGAAGAATGTCAGGGAAGAGTCGGGACTTTTTTATCATACATATGCATGAGAATAAGGATTTTTCCTGAAAAATATGGCAAAAATTGCAGGGAAAATAGCGAAAAAGTTAGCAAAGTTTATTGAAAAAATGGCAAAAAAGAGATTAAAACTCACAAAAAGTAGTGAGAAGTATGAAGATGAACCCATTTGCAGCATTTGTAACACCTGTTGGTCAGGAAAGTTATGTATTTCTGATATGAAGTCTGGAAAAAACATTTGTTAAATAAGAAGTCAGGAAAAGTATTGGGCAGGATTCGTATGAACCCTGTTGTAGGAGTAGTTAACAAAGTATCTAATGACTGCAATCCTTCAACTTTAAGTATATGATGAACTGCCATCTAGACCTTATAATAGGTAATAGGTAATACTAGGTAAGGAGTCAATTAATTTGTAGCCTGTTTACGATTTAAGTATGTTGCCAACATTTAAACAGGGGAAGTTTCATCAGAGTAGGCATGACCCCTGTTAGCCTTTTCCTCTTCCCTTCTTCCGTTACTCTTTTCCACGAGTATTCCTTCTCTGTATGATACTTAAGTCCTTGATATAGACTTTAGAACCTTACCAATCCCCTCGACAATGGGATGAGAAATACCTTGCATTGTTTTCTTTCAACACGTATAGCTACTTAAAGCAGCTCCAAGGTTTTCTCGTTTATAAATGGAGGTCTTTGTGCCTGTCATCTTGAGTTGAATTTTACATATATCGTTGGCGATGTGACCGCTTTTCCTACGATTTATCGGTATCGTTATTGTTCCCGGTGTGGCAGAGGCTTAAGTGGATATGCCTAAGAAATAATATTTTGTATCGTGAAATGTTGAGGCCTCATAATCAGTTGCAGTATACATCATACATACGTACAATATATACTCCTTTTTTCTCGTGGGAACGATTTTAGAGCCCCATAACATGTCCTCCTTCTTAAATCAAATCTTTGAATTTTCATATTTACTATCATCAGACAGGTATATTTTGATAATAAAAAGTACAATTAATCAGCTGAAACGATGCGTCTGAAATAGAGTGTGATCGAAGAACCAGCTTTAAAGACAACTACAAAAGGGCTGATTTCTAGGTAGTATTACCAGTCAAGTCAATGTTGTTGAAATATGGAACCATGAAACGCTGCAGTTACGTTTTTTCTAAGGCACATTACATTAAGGACTCGATCTCAGCATTCTATGAAGAGAATAAAGACATTTTTTGAAGGTAAGAAACAGTATGACACAAAAACCATAACAAAAATTATGACATTCAGAGGTGTGTGTGACACTGCAAGATCCTACCTCGTAATTCGCATTACTTGTAGATAACCTTAAATAGCGTTGCACTCTCATCAGTTTAATTACGCGAGAGTGGAACGAAATTTGTCTGTGGTTGACAAATGATTCCGCTATTTAAGGTTATCTACAAATTTTGTAGTGCCAAACATCTCTTCAAACTCACATTACCTGAACTCGAACTTTTTAACACTAACATCAAAGGTATTCCAGCTGTCGACATCTGAGGACTTGGTTAGATTCTTAGGGGGAAGGCTTCAAAAGTTGTTACTGCAAACACAACTGTCAACGGTCAAATTGCCTATGTAAATTATGATTGTTTTGAATTAAGAACTAGGTAAAACTATCAGTGCTACGTTAAACACTTTGTCGTCGTACAAATGATACAGTTAAAGCAATTTTTCGCGAGAAAGTAACTAATTTTGAAGTTGTTCACGGACTATTCTACTACACTGAAGTCCCTTTCACCAGGTCAGTACAATATCTGAAACTTAACGTATTTTATCATTTTGGTTCTAAAGGATAATAGAAAAAGCGACACCAAATACACTACCAGTGCTTTTTGTATACGTAATTTGTAAAATGGTTGTTGCTTGAGTTTAAGCAATCTTTTATTATTGTGAGAGACAATAACTTTAATACAAAGGTAAAATTCAGAAATTCACTGAAAGCCTCATGTTGACCGACTACCCTCAAACCAGGTAAAATTTGTTATTTGAAGCCAAACTTGCAAAGGGACACCGGCACCCTAAGCTTCTACAAACCCACTCCCATTAGAGCGAAGGAATAAGGTTTTAATTTAGTGCCTCATGAATCTTGGGGTAACCAAGTACTAATAACGTTAAATTGGTTTTGATAGGTGTTGACTTGCTTGGGGATTCACCTTTGGGAGCGATTACACAGACTGTGGCAAAAGCTAAGAGCAGAAGAGCAGACATGGCAGATGCTGTTCTATCTTGGAGTGGAGGCATTGCGTAAAAGCTTTGAAGTAAGGAGAATGAAAAATTATTTTGATTGAGTATGATTAGATTCTGCGCATATGAATTTGCCTTTGAGGCCATCGTTTACAATTGTGCATTCATTTGCGCATATGCCTCTTTTAAGGTGTTTGAATTCTGTGACTCCGTAGTTTATGCGTTAGTGCAGATGTGTCTAACTGACCATAATGAAACTTGTTATGATACTTGATGGTACTAACATAAGCCTCGATATTGCAATTGAAGTATTTCATCGTCATTGCTAAGTACTAGAAAGGAAATTGTCGTTGTATGAACACTTGCTTGTTGTTTTGCTGACAGGAGCAATGTTTATGTTGTTTGGTCTCAATTTAAACTGAGAAAGAAGAAGAGGAAGAAGAAGACGATATGTCCATTTAAAATGTGTTACAAAGAATAGAGGATTTGACCATATCAAAAGTTTGAAGAGATACTAGAGAAAAGTGAAAATGTCACCACTGGCATTCGAACTCCGGACACACGCATCCGCGTCATGTTGCTCTAGAAACTGAGCTATCGTGACCCAGTGGTAGCATAGTTCACTTTTCTCTAGCCGCCACATTAACTCCACGCTGTTTAATGCGTGCAATATAGTATAGTCGAAAGACTATTGCCACTGTTCCTTTTAGCCTTTTATACTGTAAGGGAATGACAGATATCTGCATCAGAAAAATGGCACAATTTGCCGAACATACTATTCCTTTTATGTATTAGACAAAGTTTGTTAAGCGTATTGTAAGTAGGGTACCAGTGGCTGCTCTGTAAAGGTAGCACTTGATGCACATATGAATGGGGCCCCCACCTCAATGCTGTAAGAAGCGGGTCTCTTAATACTACATAAGAGGGATATTAATACCAATTTCATGAATAAGGTATTTAAAGCAGAGACGGAAAGTTACTAATTTTTACATCCGTTTTAGTAAACGTGCCATGTACGTATTGGAACGATGCATTTTTCTACATTTATTTAAAGAATGATTCAGAACGGTGCCACGACAGGACAACGAGGCATTTTCTGAAAAGATGAAAGTATATCACGAAAACTTTACCAAAGGCGCACATTTTTTACTAGTCAAAATAATGGGGGATAGTGACGCCACGCCCACCCACTCCGCCCTTTTCTGATTTTCTGACCCATGATCACCTCAATTGTAAGTAGTGATACTAATGACTCAGTAGCTGCCAACATCAGAGAAAATTGCCTCAGCCATCATATATTGATATTTAGTCTAATAACACTTAGATAGTCAGGTAATGCAAGATTTCGGTAGTTTAATAATAATCGAGAGAGATCCCTTCTTGAGATATGTCGCCCGTCAGCCTTCTGCCTGTTATCAGCAAGGTATTTGAGAGGCTACTAACCTCGGTAGGATAGGCCTTTTCTCTGATGTACGATATGGCTTTTCGTTCTTCTAGATCTACTGCTAATCTTCTGATCGTGGGTAACTGAGCGATCTATTGTAGTTGGGGTAGATTTGGTTGCTCCAGGGCAGTTTCTCTAGACATTTCGATGGGTTTGATAAGGCTTGGCATGCTGGTCTTTTGCATAAACGTGGAGAATTGGTGGTGACATTTTCAGGATCATTTTTTCGTTTTTATGTGGTAGAAATATACTTAGGTAGTTTTGGGTGGTGAGTCGTTTAAGTC
This sequence comes from Carybdea cf. marsupialis auct. non (Linnaeus, 1758), assembly GCA_010016065.2. Classification (NCBI taxonomy): domain Eukaryota; kingdom Metazoa; phylum Cnidaria; class Cubozoa; order Carybdeida; family Carybdeidae; genus Carybdea; species Carybdea cf. marsupialis auct. non (Linnaeus, 1758). The sequence goes on from JAAAKL020002118.1 coordinate 19,805, forward strand.
GTTTTCGGTAACTGCTGGAGTCTCCCAAGGCTCTATTTTGGCCGCCAGCCAATTTCTCATTTTTGTTTATGATCTATCTGATTCTGTGCTTTATCAACTTTCGATTTATGCTGATGATACTACTAAACATTTTTAGTTGTAGTAGAACATCGCAAATGCCATCCCAGGAAGGAATGGCTGCAGAACTTAAGTCTGACTGAAAACACTGTTATAGAGTGGGGTGGAAAGTGGCAAATGACTTTCAATGCTAGAAAGACTCAGCTGGTATCTTTTGATAGGTCTCAGAGCTCTTTAAAGATGCCTCTTAGCATGGATTGTTCTTGATGAGCTGTCGTCGTTTAAGCTCCTTGACATTTCTTTTACTTCAAGGCTAGAATGGGGCCCTTACCTAGCTAACAAAGCTAAGTCTCTCTTAAGGAAGGTTAGGGCTCTTTTGCGATCTGTGATCTTTTTGTTACCTGACATTGTGTTATATATTTGTAAGGTAATGATCAGGCCTTGCATGGAGTATTGTTGTCATATTTGGAATGGTCACCGAAGTGCTATCTCAAGATATTTGGCTGGCTCCAAAAACGAGTTTCTCGTGCAGTTGGCCAGGACACTTCAACCTTTGTGTCATGATGAGATGTCATGATAAGTCTTTTCTATAGGCACTACTTTGGTAATTGTTCTTCTGAGTTAGCTGAGTTAGATCTTCTTCCCCTCTTCTGGTCAAGGTCTACTTGGTTTGTTGAATCTGTGCATGACTTTTCTATATGTTTTCCTAAAACAAACAGAAATTTCTAGGCTGTCTGTTTCTTCCCTAGGACTGCCCAGATCTGGAACTCTCCGTCTTCAGACTGGTTTCCTCTTCCCTATGACACTTTTAAAGCTAATGTCAATCGCCATCTTCTTGGCAATCTTTGATTGTTTGTCTGTTATTACATCCATTTTTCTGTTTCCAACCTCTTTTAAAGTAACTCAATACCTTGAAGTGGCAACCCTGCCTTGAATTGAGCGAATAATTTAAACAAAACAAATTGAGGATAGCCATTAGGCCTTGCTTCGATTTTAAGCAAATGTTAGATACAGTTTGGGGTGCTATAAATGTTGTGAGAAGCGCCTGCGATTCTTTTTTTGGAATGTATTGGATGTGTGGTTGAAAGTGCTAAGAAGATCCTTGAGAGTTTACTAACATCTTTTCAAGAATGATTGAATGCTTATAGGCTTAAGCTAACTGATCAGATGTTCGTTACTGCATTGCTTATTGTGACTATGCTCGTTTGCTGTAAGTGTTCTTTCAGTAAGTGATAGCTACGCTCGCATGTTGAAAGAGAGATAGGTGATCATCAAAGTATCTCTTACTGAACGAGACTACATTTTCGTAATACAACATTCGCCGTAGCAATCCCTGTATGATTTATAGGAGTGTTACATGTTTTATGTGCTTTTCTTTGTAGACTGCGGTAGAAGATAAACAAGGCATTTCAAGACTCGAACAAGTTGTGGAGGAAATATCAGAAGCTGAGCGGGCAAAGGAACTACGAAAGGAGGCCAAACGATTAAAGAAAAAGAAACGTAAAGAAAATAAATGTAAATGCTCCAGTGAACCAGTTCATTACCAAAGTGAAGAGAAACCCAACCAGGACTCAGATGAAAGGGGCGACCACAGCCCAAGTAGCGAAGAACGAGAGGTTGTGTTAGAAACGCCAGTGGACTCAAATTCTAATGAGGTCAGCCCGAGATCGAATGGATGTAGAAGCCCAAGCTCGGACAATGAAAGCTGTCATGAATCTCATCTTTGTTCAGATCCGGAAAAGAAAACGGAAATTATTGTTGAAGAAAATTGTAAATGTGGAGATGACTTACAGAACGCGAAGATGTTCCGAAAGAATGGATACAATTGGATTTATGACAAGGTGGATAATTCGTACCGTCACAAGAATGACTCTAGCAGGTATAGCAGGCATGGTACAGTAAATGGGTACGTTGGGGAGACATGTAAAGATTGTGGCCCACCTTCTCCCAGTGGAAGGTATCGAGGGGTTAAAATTGAACGGCATGTAAGCCCTAGTGGAGGTAGACGAGAAGTTTATACTCTTCACAATCATGCAGTTAATGGATCTTCAAACATGAAACGAAACAAAAAAAAAGGGAATGGACACGGAAACAAGGTAAGAAGGTCAAGGATCTTTTACTATCTATAGCTTTTTGGAAGTTCTTATTGTACGACCATAATATGCGATTGGATCTAGGTAGTGGTAACTTGTTTATTGAACAGAAACGTTTTCCTTAAAGAGAATTCTGAGCCTTTAGTGCCCAGATCTCAGATTGGGTCATTTATTACTTTCCATTTTAACAGGATACAGTGTTTGATGCTCTTCTACCTCTAATGATAAATTGGCCACTGAGACCGCTGATTAAAATCTCCAGTTCGTTTCTTATTCTTTAGCTACAGAAGCTGTAGAGTGTAATAGCACCACCAGGTTCCATTTTTTCAAGGAATTATTTGAGTTAATTAGCTGAATGGATGAACTTGCATATTTTCCGATTGTATCATGTATGATTTCTGTATATGAAAGTGATACCTTTTAACGCATTGATCACGATATTGAGAATTGGTTGCCGTTCGCACATACGTATTCATTTTCTGGCGCACACTTAACCATGTATCTTTGCAACGGCGTGTAATTTGTGGTAACATCTGTGACGTTCATTGGAGCACACGGCTTATTGGACCAGTGTGCTCTGAAATAACCCTTGCTTTCTTTATCTTTGTGAACAGAATGAGATAAATCATGGTCATTGTGGAACAGATTTCAGCTCGTCAAAAAATTCGTCAAGAGTAGAGAATGATGTTGCCGATGACGAAGAACTAAAACTGTTAATGGACATGGGGTGGCAGTGTCCAGGCTCAAGCATGTCATTGGTAAATAGATCCCTTTTTCGTGTTTGCAGTCAATACATAGCGTCATGTTATCATTTTTTCCTCTTCGATTTTGGTTTTTTTAGTGAACAAGTTTATACGTCATAGTTGAATGCCTCTTGCTTCCTAGGTGCATCGAGCCTTACCACCGATACCTCTTTATTGGAATGAGGCTGATCAGCTTTGAAAGGCCCAACAACACCCTTTTCCGGTGCATTGTATTAGTTACGTAGTTTAGGCTATTGTCAAGTTCGTTCATCTCGTTTATCGGTTGAAGTTGGTCGGTGCAGTTCTTGTTATCATTCTGGTCATGAATAGACAGTTAAATAGGAAGATGGAGTTGTTTACGGATCATGGAGTTACCTAACACTGCGCTAAATACCTATACCTACTGGTATAAACTTAGGTTATGGGCCCAGTCGAAGTCAGGGCAGTTGATGGATTCTACGTGTGGAAGCACAGAATGAAAATGGTTTTAATTAGCGGAGATCTCTGGGATATAGTAAGTGGAGAAGAAACGGCACCCTATACGGACGACGAGACGGAAATGGAGAAAGAGAGGTCAGAAGGCACAAGCCGAGATAATTTTACATTTGGGAAATGCCTAGTTGCCAATGATTATTAATTTAAGTTCAGCGAAGGAAATGTGGGACGCTCTGTTGACCAGTAGGAGCACAAGGCAATGCAGGACATCATCTTCTGCGAAAGGAAGCACGGGGATGCGATCATGAAGGAAGAGGACGACATGCTTAGACATAGGCACAAGGAGATCGCGCATTAATTGGCATCAATCGGCGCAGAAATTAGTGAAGACGAACAGGTATGGGAACTTCTTCTCAGCTTGCCCGAGTCATATAGCCATTTAGTGAACGCCCTGGAATTAACTGACAGTTTGTCGATCCAATCGTTAAGACAAAGGCTGCTGGAAGAGCAAAAAAGGAAAGAAAAGAATAGGTCCAATCATGATGACAGTAGAGCTTTGTATTTGGCGAAGAAAAGTCGAGTCCCTGCCTCACGAAGCATGTCACGACAAGACGTACGGGATAATCGATCACGTAAAAGTTACAGTTGTGGAAAGTTAGGGTATTTTGCCAAATTTTGGAAGTCGAATAATCGAGAAAAAGGTATATGTGTTGCGAAAAGAAGTTCTTTTCAACATACCGTGATTTAGATGTGCCGGAAAATATTAAAGTTGCAAATGATGAGATTGTATTAGGCGTTGGTATTGGTGATGTAGAATGGTATAATAGTTACTTATGCAGTTCGGTTTTAATTAAAGATGTGTTATATGTGCTGAAACGAAGGCACAATTTAATATCTGTTAAAAGCATAACTAAGGCAGGTTATGAAGAAATGTTTTCGGATTTTGGGTGTAGCGTTAGGACGCGCATAGGGCTTACGTTGATTGCTTCAGGAAGAATTCGGCGTGGAGAAAATTTGTATATGTTAGACGGGCGTGTCGAGAGAGCACAGCAGGGAGTTTCGATTGCTGAAGGATCGTGCTCATTGACAGTATGGCATCAAAGGTTAAGCCACGTTTATCCGGAAACTCTTATAAAGATGAATAAGGGTTGTATTGTTAACAATTTGAATGTAGATGACAGTGCTGAAGTCACTGCTTGTGAAGGACGTTTGCTAGGCAAGCAGTGCCGGGAGTTGTTTCCAAAGGAGAAAGGAATGCGAGCGACTGAACTATTAGAAATAATACATAGTGACGTTTGTGGACCAATGGAGGATACTTCCGTCAGGGGCAGTAAATATTTTTGACTAATCACGATACACGTCGATCTGTTTTATGAAATCCGAAGCGGATGTAGTTGATCACCTAAAGGATTTTGTTGCTAAGGCAGAGCGATAAACAGGTAAAAAAGGCAAGATTCTTAGATCAGACAATAACAGTGAAAATGTTAACAACAGAATGTCAGAATATTTAAACTCAAAAAGGAATTTGTCATCAGATGTCGGTACCTTTTACCCCTGAGCAAAACGGTATTGCTGACAGGAAAAGTCGCACAATAGTTCAGAGTGCACGTTCGATGCTTTTTTTCGCCGGCTTATCATATCGTTTTGGGCCAGAGGCGGTTAGTAACGCTGTTTTTATGTATTAAACTCCACCTTAACGGTTGCGGTGGCAAATAAAGTGCCGTAAGAATTTTTTCATGATAGAAAGCCTAGTGTTAGGGGTTTTAGAACATTTGGATGTGATCGTTATGTCCATGTTCCCAAAGAGAAAAGAACTAAGTGGGCACCCAAGAGCAGTAAGCATTATTTCATGGGTTATGACAAAGAACGTAACCCTAACACTCGACAAGATAAAGACCAAAACACGCAAAGTAATCGTCAGTAGAGATATAAAGTTCTTTGAAGATTCTTTTAGTGGTCGCGTCGTCGATATCGAATTATCTGATCATTTAAGCGACGTAGATGACTGCAACCAGAAAATAGAAGTAAAAGCCGGAGGACATGTTAACCGACGGGAATGTCAAGGAACCCACGCAAGAAAGTAGAGACAACCACCTTACAGATTTAGTGATGAAATCGATATTCAAACTGTAGGTGACGTTTTGTTAGTCGACTCGTTCAACCTGAGAGAACCAAAGAATTAAAAAGAGGCATGTGGGAGGAAATAGTGTGAGAAGTGGAAGGTAGCTATGGAAAGTGAATATGATTCGTTAGTTAAGAATAACACATGGGATCTGGTGCCATTTACCCGGGGGCGAACAGCTGTGGGTAGCAAATGGGTTTTTAGAATAAAGTACGATGAAGACGGTTCAATAGGCCGTTATAAGGCAGGACTAGTGGCCCAGGGTTTTTCCCAGCAGCCTGGTGTTGATTTTGAAGAAAAATTTTCGCCTGTGGCCCGTTAAACGTCGATCAGTACTATCTTAGTCCTTGCTAACGAATTAAACCTAGAGGTACACCAAATGGACGTACAAACTGCGTTTTTACAAGGAGAGTTGTAGAAATTTTTATGAAACAGCCCGAAGGGTTTCCAGAAAAAGGGAAAGAAGATATTTTTTATAAATTAAATTAAAGTATTTATGGGCTGAAACAGACGTCCAGATGTTGGTTTGTTTCCATGGACTCATTTCTTAAGGAGACAGGGTACCAGAGGTGTGATGCAGATAGCTGTGTGTAAGTAATAACAGTGGGAGACGATTTTTTAATTTTAGCTCTCTATGTCGATGATTTAGTGCTTACTACAAATAGTATGTCATCATTGAGTGATTGATGGACATTGATGAGAAGATTCGAAATGAAAGATCTTGGAGAGGCCAAATGTTTTTTATGCATTAAGCTTACTCGTGATAGGAGAAACGGAAGAATGTGTTCATCCCAGCGTAGCTGTCTTGAGAATCTGCTAGAGAAGTTTGGAATGAAAAATTCGAGGCCAGCTAGAGGCCACAAAAACAAGGTACAAAATTAAGTAGAAATTTAGGTGAAGGTGTAGATATTTAACGATATGAGTCCGTAGTGGGAGGAATAACACATGCTGTTTGTGTTACGAGATCAGATTTAGCCGGTGCTCTAAGTACAGTAAGTCAATTCGCAGTAAATCCCAGTAAGGAACATTGGCAGGCTATAAAAGGTATCTTGCGTTACATAAGGGGCACGGTAGATTTTAGGTTGACGTTTGAGAAGTCAGGAATGAAAGGAGTGAGTTTGAAGGGTTATGTCGACTCAGATTGGGGAAGCAGTGGAGACAGGAAATCCCCAATCAGGTTACATATTTGCGATTGGAGAAAGCGTGGTTTCGTGGGCAAGTAAGCGTCAAACAACAACCGCATTATCCACTACCAAAGCGGAGTGTGTAGCCGCGAGCGCTGCCGCGCAAAAAGCGAAGTGACTTAGGAGTTTATTTCAAAATTTAGGTTTTAAGCAAGAAAGTTCCACTAGAGTTTACGAAGATAATCAGAGTTGTATTGCATTATCTGGGAACCCTAAATTTCATGGTAAAACTAAACATATCGACATCAAGCACCCCTTTATTCGAGATGTTGTTGAATCAAAGGAAGCAGAATTAGTTTATTGTCTATCTAGCGAAATGATCGCAGATATTCTAACGAAACCTTTGCCGAAAGAGACTTTTGAACGTTTGCGAAAATTACTATATGTAAACAAGGTAGACTAAGTTTCAGTAGTGATATTTATATGATTAATTAATTAGTGATTGACGAGTGGGAGTGTTTTAAATATCGGTTTATCAGCAAATCACCGCTTTCTCTTTATTGGAACAAGGCTGATCAGCTTTCATTAGTCATTGCACACCCTTTTCCGGTGCATTGTATTACTTACATAGTTTAGGCTATTGTCACGTTAGTTCATCTTGTTCAGCAGTCGAAGATGGTCGGTACAGTTCTTTTTATCATTCTGATCATGAATTCTTAGTAACTGAATAGATATTAGAATAGGAGAATGGAGTTGTTTACTGATCATGGAGTTACTTAACACTGCGCTAGAATTTACTGGTATAAACTTTATCACATTTAGGCTTTTTAGATTATCTGAAGAACCCAAACAAGGGTATGACTTCATCTCCTGCCCACCGCCTCTTAAAAAGACGTACGCACACTCAAATACCTATCAATCCAGAGTTGTTAAAACCTATAATCCAGGACCAAGTCATGGATGAAATTGCCAAACACATTATGAAAAACAATCATCCTTATCCACATTTTCTTTTGAATATCGGTTTATCAGCAAATCACCGCTTTCTCTTTATTGGAACAAGGCTGATCAGCTTTCATTAGTCATTGCACAC
>JAAAKL020002119.1:0-27466 GCA_010016065.2 Carybdea cf. marsupialis auct. non (Linnaeus, 1758)
ACACACACACAAACACACACACACACACAAACACACACACACTCCCCAGAACAATAGAGCATCTGAAACAGAGAGATGACATTGTAATCAAAAGACCTGATAAAGACTCCGGTGTAGTCGTGATGGACAAAATTGAACATATTAAACTATGAAATCATCTATTAATGACACTACCAAATTCAAGCCCGTTCCTCTTGAACAGCCCAAAACGAAGGGTAGACCACCAAGATATTATCGTCCCCTTCTGCAGAAGGAGACGTTAGTGGAGTCTGTCGTTAAAAGGATTCTGCCATAGTTCATTGCTGACTCCGTTACTCCAAAGGGGTCGAGATTGGCTCACCTCTACTGACTACCAAAAACCCGCGAAGCAAAACTAGCCATACGCCCGATTCTCTCTGCAACAGGTACATATAACTATGCTCTTGCAAAACGACTCGATAAGGCACTTAAACCATTATCCACTAACAAAAACACAATTACAGACATCTTTGAATTCACGGATATGATCCGACAACTCAGGATAAGCACTGGTGACATTTTAGTATCATTTGATGTTCACTCACTCTTTACCATTGTGCCTATTGATGAGACCATAGAGATTCTTGCCAACAACTTTCGAAGAGATCTGGTTTAATATAACGTACAATCGTAACATCACAAAAGGTGACCTCGTCGAGTTATTAAGCGTTGCAATAAAAGACCAACTCCTTCAATTCAATGGTGCACTTTATGAACAGATGGATGGGGTGGCAATGGGTCCCTCCTTGGACCACTATTGGCTGATGTCTTTATGTGTTTCGTCGAAGCAAGTCTTGAACGGGAAGGCAGACTTCCCTCCTTTTATGCTAGATACGCTGATGATACGCTTACAATACTCCCAGATGCTAATACTGCCCACACCCTTTTACATAGCCTTAAACACGCGCACAAAGCTATCAATTTTACTATGGAGGTTGAAAAGGGGGTATATTGCCCTTCCTGGGAGTCGAACGGCGCAATTAGACCCTGAATATTGAGACAAAGGTGCACAGCACAAAGCCATCAATTTTACAATGGAGATTGAAATGGGGATATATTGCCCTTCCTGGGAATCGAGCTGCGCAATCAGACCCTGAATATTGAGACAAAGGTGCAAGTGAAGCCGACGAATACAGACCTGTTACTTTACCATCAAAGTCATGTTGACAGAAGTTTGTTGGTAGCGATGCTGGACCGAGTCTATCCTTTTCTCGCCCACATGTGCAAACTTTTCTGATGAATGCAAGCGACTCAGAAAAGTGCTTGCTCGACTTAAATACCCAATAGGCTTGATAGATACAACCTTAAGGAACTTCCTCTACTCAAGAGTGACACAGCGTCGTAAAAAGAAAAAGAAGAAGCTGTCCGTGTTGTCATCCCATTCAAGGACCAGGTGTCAGCGGATATAGTAAAAGAATATCTTAAAGATCTAAGTGCCCAAATACATAACACTATAGAGCCGATCTTTACCTCTCGGAACGTAGAAGATTACCTAAAGACGTGGGGGGTGAAAGCAATTATTGTGTCACAACAGTGCACGGGTGTTGCATATCGTTTCAAATGTCACTTATGCGATGCAAGTTACTTACTTGTGGCGATTTATATGTTCGAGCTGTGCAGCGCAAAAGAAAGTAATTGTCCGTTAGTAAGCGTTACCGGGATGATCATCATAGTACAGTTCCGGATGAATTATTAAAGAACTGAAGCATCCTAAAGAAATGTTTAAAGGAAGTTTGATTGTCTAATGTACGAGATGTTATTTAAAAAACAAATGATCCCAATGTTAAATGTCCTGTCATCCTCCAAGCGTGCGAAGCTCTTTCTTTATTTATGTTCTTACATAATTTCTCTGTTAGTATTTAGTGAACTCCTAGTCTTTGATAATGGAGCAAGACGTTCCGAAAAGACGTCAGACAAATATAAAGTTATCGTTTCTCATTTTTTTTGTAAATATAGTTTTTAGCCCTGATAAAGCTTGTTAATAATTGCTCGGAGAAGTGGCACCAGTTTAGAACCACACTACACGTTGTAGCTGAGAGTGATCTGAAAATAAAAGACAATAAAACTGGGGTAAAATTTATTAGATCTTTTTCTTAAGTTGTTTATACTTATTGCACTTTTTCCGCTTCTTGCCACTTGAATGTTTCTTTAAAAACCCATTCTAGCCCTGAAATGTATTAAACTTTTGACACCTGACCCCCATGTCTTGTAAAACAGTTTTTAAAAAGACTTCTTTGCTAGTGGCCTAGTCGATTCAGTTATGTTGTCTATCAAGTAAGATTTTACTAAGTGAATCTCAAGGCAATTACAGCTAAACTACCTAAAATACTCCATCACATTATACAGCATCAGAAATAACTTTCCAGAAGTGTATTTCATATGTGCAAGATAAATTGACCAAATAGTCGTCATGTGCTACAGTGAACATCGATCATTTTGTCTCCTTTTTCTGGTACAAAGCAGATCTTTCCATCAATTTCTACTGCATTGAATAAAGTTATTAACATTCTCAATTTGCTTCTGCGTCCTACTTCAAGGAAATAATAGGATGTAGACAGCGACGTAGTGGTCTTCATGTGTAGGGGATGGTGAAGGGGCAAGACGTTCTCTCTTGGGGCAGCGTATAGTACCTTTGAAGGTCTCATGTTATATACTGAGTTTAATCAAAATGCTGATAGGAGAGTACTATAAACAAAGGGTTCGCCTCCACCCCACCCCAGCGCTCCTCCCAAAAATAATCCACTTGCAGCTACAACACTGGTTCCAGAACGTACCAGCTACTGTAGTAACAGATGCACGCTATGACCACACACCGTTAAAACATCCAAAGGTGATATAGATATGTTTCTATAATGAACGAAATGTCTATGTTTTAAGTAAGAACTATCTGAAACAGCCCTGGAAAGAATAATGTCTGTACGGGCGTCATCAATACCTTTTCAATTCCGTCACGCCGAAACGGTTTACACTACTCCCGCTTGTTTCAAAACTAAGTAAACAAATCAGTTTATAGTTGATGATATAAGTAGCTATTCCTTGCGTAAAACATATTGCAAACTTCTACAGGCATATTGTTATTTATCCCATCAATAATGGATACTTATAAGTGCAAAAATTAGAGGAGATGTAGACAGTTAATTGCCACTATGGTCCGCGACCTTTTCGAAAAACAACTAATAAACAACTTTGCTGCAGTAACAGAATTAATTTGATAAAAATTCGATAACCACATAAAATCTTACTCCCCTTGATAAAAGCTTGCTATCGATTCACAATGGTTTTTAATTTCTTTCAAATTCCAGAACGAGGTTGACTTCTCCCATTCGCAACGTAGACGCGCAGCTGGTATACATAATCATAATCAAGATAGTCATCAAAATAAACAAACACTTTCTGCAATCAACATTACGTTAAAACAAAATTTATTTGATTAAGGTCGTTAACAAAATGTAGTGAGTCAAAACGTCACAGGTTTCAATACTTCATAATCTTGATTTTGGATTTCAAATTGTAGAGAAAACCATAGAGAATGCAGAAGAAAGTCATTCTGAAATGTTATTGGACCTGCTTCGATCAAACTGCATGCCCTTTCTCGGCTTATTAGTTCACTATGGGCGTATATAACTCGTGGGCAAGTAGGCTAACTGATGGACTGCTATCGTCATATTGTCAACAGATTCAAAACAAATACTCGCGAAAGCAAAGGATTTGTCCCGTCCCGTGTGGTAGATTACGTTATCCACGTCGATAAGTCAATCAGCTATAAAAAAGTATCCATCTTGTACCACGCATTACTCGCTTTACATCACGTACAAGCATTCTCAATGTTTTTAAAATGACTAGTCTGCAGAGGAGTCTGTCATATCGTAGCAGAAACTGCATCATATCTGAAAAGAATAACAACAACAAATCTTTTGTTGGTAGTAAAACAAACAGCTTTATGTATATATACAGTAATACAAACACCTTTATGTATGTATGTTTGTATGCATGTATGTACATTTGCCATCAAATTGCCTAGAGCAGCTGTTAATGAAAAGAGAAGCTAAAATATTATATTTACATCCGAAGTATCATCTCGTGATGTTTAATATGTATACAGAAATAGACATACATTTCTAAAATATTTTACAATGTCTAAAAACGACAGATAGAATACAAGCTAGAAACAATTTGTAGCTTTCAAGGAAGTCGAAGATGGCAGAACTAGTATTAGAAAGTTTCTAGGAGAGCTTGTTTTGATAACGATCCCTTTATCGAAGAAATTATTTTACAAAGAAGAAAGGAAGAAGAAGAAAGAAAGAAAGAGATAAGAGACATAAAACACACAAAAAATGCCTAAGAAGATCTAGTGGTAGATAAAAGAGTTCATCTTCTTCATAAATTTTCTAAAAAGTGCTATTTTATGACCATGAATATACAGCTGTCCATCCATTTGGCTCTGATTACTGTTAAGATAAATAATTACTCCTTTAATTTATTCTCTTTTTTTGCTGTACTTTACTTCATATCTTTGTTAAAATAGCATTTCAAGGAAGCTCTTATTATTTGCATAATACTTTAGCTAGATCTAGAAAGGTGTTGCAAACGTCTTTATCACTATGAACAAATACAAATAAATTACATTTATATTTACTGGAAACACAAATACCTAGTCAAAGAGAAGAGTTTCAAAGAGAATTTTCAGATAATCATGCACAATAATGAAAAGGTATCGTCATTGAAATCTTTTGTATGATATATAAAAGCACCTATTCATCAAACATTGTCCCGAAATTAACACTTTAATAAAATTTCAAAACAAAATTTTCTTTTCTTCGATTGGTAGTACATTTGCATGGAAATATCGTTCTAGAGTATGTGTTATTTAATATCCATTTCCACCCGATATCACCGCATCTTGTCATTATCATGATTAAATCGATTGAAAATTCGTGTAAACTACTAACGCCTTTGCTTCGCCCACTCTACTTTGTTTGTGGTAGGGTCTGTGGGATCAACAGGTATATAAGTAAAGGAAGGCAGATGTGTCAAAAATGATAACATCTGCCAAACGAGATTTCCAACATTTACGCCAAACGAAAGCTTTTGCTAATGCGTCAACTGCAATTCCATAACACAGATAACAATTTAGTTTATCCGTGCTGAGATAGGCTGACAAATGTAAACGTATTACGACGTATTCTAACCACATGTATACTACATGTCTTTTAGTGTTTAGTGTTTTGTATGATTTGTATACTGGTTATATTAAATCGGAATTTTTTTAGAAGCATCGTCCTTTTAAAGTCCAATCTTTGAGTCCAGGAGGGGGAAGATTAGTGTGAGCTAAATGCCAAATGGCAGAAACGTGCATTACACTGGACAGGAAGATAGCTCCTCCATCAAATATCCTGTACTTTGTCGTCAGTATCTTCCCAAGCTTAATCTCCCTCGTCGCCAATGGAACAGTGATTTTGGCAATAGCTAGAAATTCAAGTCTTCGAACATCGACTAATATCCTCCTTGGTGGATTAGCTGTTACGGATTTAGTATGCACCCTCGTTCTTCAAATTCCTTACACCTTATTATTTTCCTTTGGGAGACCAATGGCAAGTTGCTTCGTCACAGATGCAGTCACAGTGGTTGCTATTTCTCTGTTTGTGTCGACGTTGTCCATTCTTACGGTAGTAACATACGATAGATATATTCGATTTTCGATCGGACCTAATTTTACAGGGGATGGTAGAATGAGATCCTATATCTTCCTTTTGTGCAGTTGGGTTATAGGTTTCATGATCGGTCTTGGATATTTAACAATCAGCAAAAACATCATTCGAACAATTTTAACAATCCATACGCTATTCTGCGTATTGTATATTTGCATTGCATACCACTATATTACAAGGAAATTAAGCACAAGAGAACACGAACTAAGAGAAAATATGGAAAGTGCAAATTATCAAGTATTGAGGACATTTATCGCAACTCAGAAACGTTCCTTGAGAACTGTGTTGGTGATTGTGGCTATCCTTTTTCTCTCCATCGTGCCCATGATGGTTGCCGTGGGATACGGATGGTATGCCATGGAGAAGAGCAGAGATTCTTTCGTTCATACCTACCAGGTATTTGCCTGGGCATCCATTGTGTACTTTCTTAATTCATCATTGGACCCCTTTGTTTATGCAGCTAAACACTACGACCTCTCAAAAGCGATGAAGAAAGAGCTTAAAGTATTTAAACATTTTCTATGCCCTTGTCAAAGACGGAGAAATAGAATTCAAGGAAAGAACAGCAACAAGATCATTGTATCCAGTGGCACTCCAAATAGGGAAGGATAGCCCTCGAGATTGTGTATTACTGTCACAACAAAATATAAACCCATTACCTATACTTGTCGTTTGCACTCTGGCAATGGATTGTGCTAACAGCACCCAATAAACTTTAGAATTTCGTACCTCTTAGGTTAGAAACACAATGATGTATATATGATTGTTGCTTTAAGGAATTTGACAACAGGATCATTTGAACATTACCCAAAGGGAGCATTTTTTCTAGAACTTGACAAGATTAGAATGATATTTGTATTTGCAATTTCTATTTTTCTAGAAGAGATATTTGTAGTAAAGTAACTATCAGTTTTGTACATTTAAGTACAAGAAAAAAGGGTGCTGATATCAGTTTGTGTTAGTAGATATCTATCCGCATAGAAACACCTGTGCGATACCTAAAACCGCCACATCATTTATGACCCCTTTATTTCTCTCTCAATATTTTTTAAGGACTAATGATTTAATTATTCTTTTCTTTTCACAATAGCTAGCTCTAATGATATTTTTCTTCATTAAGCTTGAAATGCCACTCACTATTTTAGACATTTAGTAAGTAGTTAAGTTGCTACAAAGACATAACATTTAACCATTGGTAACTAATCCTACAAACAAAGGGCTATAACTTCATGTTAGGACATCTCTTGTAATCGAGCTTTACCTATCTAGTATTATAGGCAACTATGTAACTAACTGTGTAAATTTTTAAAAAGAAGTGATGATTTTCATAATCTTCCTTTTGTCAACACGTACGCGAAGAAATTAGATCGATCTGTTTGAGTTCAACTCCGAGTGTACTCAAGGGTGTTTCACCTTCCCCTTTTTCCTCTTTCTTTTTCCATTTTCCGGTTCTAAAAGTACGGAAATTACAGAGGTAGTTGATCATACAGACGAACGTAGCTAGAGCTCCTGAGATGACTTTTTCTAGTTTTATGATGGCATTGATGTCCACCAACTGATTCAACAAATTGTAAAAGATTTCCATCCTCCTTCCTTTTAATATTAAAGGCAAAGCTACATCCCTGACCACTTGATAATTGTAAAAGTACTTTAGATCGTCCTTTAAAGATGTCTACTATGTCTTTTCAAATCTCCTTTGGTCGTCTGGTCTACATGGTGTTCAGCTACAAAGCTGTACTCCGAATTCATTCCTTTATTATTAGGAGAAAATGATCTGAGAGTCTTACCCTTCTTTTTCAACTAATCTCCTACTTGCAAACTCTTTCTCATTTACACATAATTTGCCAACAACTGATGTCAAACGTCACAAGTGAGCCTATAGAACACATTTTCTTACTTTATCATTAATGGAATGTCTTAACAGAATTATTTATTTAGTTTACAAAATAACTGTTTTAATGAGGGTCCTCTTTAACAGAAAGCACAATCAAACCACATACAAGTGGAGTTATAGTACAAAACTTGAAAATTGTACTAAATAACTGATTTCATTTTGCTAAAGTTTTTAACAGACACTTCAATCATCTGTTGTAAAGGTAGCACATGCTTGTTTCAGGATTTATAGAAATTAGAGGGTGGGTTGGAACAAATGCTTGCATATAGCACCTGTATGATTGACACAAAAACTAACCCTATGGCCCCGAAAAGTAACTCATTAACATTTGATTGAAAATCAGGCTCCTGTTGATAACTATCAAGAGAATTCTTTTGAGGTTTTAGTAAAAATGAGTTATCCATTTTATGTTGCCGCTGTGGAAGCTACGTTTCTCTCAACAAAGAAGCCTGTCCTTTGTCAGCAAAAGAAATTTTTAATACAACTTACAAGGTTTTCAATAATATGGGTGTCTGAAAACGTATTACTCTTAAAGGTCTTATTAACAAACAATGTGCTGTAATCTTCTCATTTTCTACACAATCTATGCAAAACTGTTCTATCTTCCCTCAAATCGATTATTGTGACCAGTTTCTGTCGGATGTATAACTAAATATATCCGTAACTTAACGCAATTTTCAACTCAAGTATTTAGATGATAATCATACTAAATTTGCCAAAGATATAGTGGCTTAAAATGTGCGCCTTAAAAATAACTATTTTTCTACATTAGCTACATCGAAATTGTTGCTCCTCTATAAAAAAAAGGTGTTCTTGTTGCACTTTAGTTTTATTTTTCTACTGCTCAATTCTTGCTACCTCTGATTTCATAAATATGCACATATTTTCTTCGCCTTTTAATATAAGTACAAAAAATATGCAGTGCTTCGAAAACCTTGCATACACAGAGAGACAAAATGCATATATGTCCCGCTGTTCTTTTACTCTGCTGTTTAAAGCCTAGCCCATCTAACATGTCTGTGGTGGAAAGAGTTTTTGTGTAACAATTTTATTGTAATCAGGACAAACCTCGTTTACAGTCACAGATAAAATTTTAAAGCTTATAGTGGTTATATATCCTTGATAGAGTTACATTGATTTTTCACCAGTCACGAGAAGTTCCTCCCCCTAATGTCGATAACGTTTGTATTTCTTTGAATGAAAACTATAAGCTCTACATGATGTTATACGTCATTGGTATTTGTTTTGGTTACTACAATTATTTAATGGGAGGAGAAGAAATTTCATTGGTATGATTCCATTGTAATCTGGAGAGAAACTAGAAGTAAATGTAGTGTGATTTGCATCAGGTTTAAATGAGTAACCAACACAATGTTTTTGTTACACAGCAGAACAACTTAACAATAATTGGCTTTAAGAGGAAAGCAATACTATCACAGAGACAAACTACGTTGAACATTATTGTTACTATTAAACTCTAAATTCAAAATCATTCTTTGCACAAATTTGTTGCCTAAATCTCTTTCATAAACCAAACTGGTTAAAATGATAACATCAGCTTTGTTGCCATGACGTTGTTCTGAACCGTTTTCACCCACGAATAGATGTACTAATATACTATGACAGCTACTCAGATCCTTTCTGCTCAGTACAAGTATGTTTTATGTATTGAAATCATAACCGAAATGCATTTTCTTCAGTAGAAAATAATTTGCTTACCTTTGAAAAAAAAATTCTTCCAATATTAAAGTGGGACATAGTCGCATTGTTTCATTATTTGATTTAGTTTTTTATAAAGTCGGTCATATCACTACAACCTTAAGATAGCTCAAGGGGCTGATATAGTGAGTAATCATGGATGGATTAGGTTGTGGGTTGCACGCCCTAAAGTCGGAAAAACAATTTTTCGGGCAACTACCAATTCGTCCAGCACTGGAATACGTGTAGCACGTCAAAACGTCAGAATGTAATTTGATACAGCAAAACGAAGTGCTCAAAATCTTTCTTGTTTGCTGATCATGAAGAACATCTTATATTATAAAATCATTGCAAATGATTTTGCTATTAGTTTCAAGTAGATTATCATTTGCTACATCGAGATAGATATCATCTATGTATCATCTTGAGCTGGATGTCAAAGAGTAATTGTAAACAACTTAAAACAACACAATAATTTTTACTAATTGATTGTAGGCTCTTAAGGATGACCGACGCGATGGTTCATCAAACAAACTAAAGTTCACCAATTTTTTTTAAAGCTGCATGTCACTATTGAATTCGCGTTTCAATTCTGTTTGAGTTTTGGTAATACAATTCGTATCATCTGAATTTCCAATTTTGTTATTAGGTCTCATGTCCAATTACCAAATTAATTACTTCGATTACCAATGATGTTCATTAAATTCGTTTGAAAACGATGACAAAAAGGGCGTGTTCCAAACTACAGAAAATTCTGGCAGCAAAGAAATGCAGATCTTTGGTTTCACCGGGTTTTATTTGGTTTAAAGGAAACGGTTGCCGATGTATTCTTAAGGGTAGCAGAGTGATGCTGAAGAGACTAAGAGGTCTGGGCAGCTAACTGATAGTTTAGTGGTTGTGAAATCCAAAGGTTTAAGTTTTTGTCTTGCCTATTAATGTACCAATGAGAAAAATTAGGGCGTGGCTGTGATGACAATAAATGAATGCACCGTGACTGCCTCTTAAGTGTATACCATTCCTAGCTATTGGTTCAAGAAAAAACATTAGCAGCAAGTCTGAGCTACGTGGTAAACGTCGGTTATAAAGGGTATATACATATCCCTATAGTGGAAAGCAGTGTACTTTATTTATGAAGTTTGAACACAATATATCTGCCACTTCTGTAGACATGTAACTTAGATATGGGCAGAAAAATATTCTCTCTTTCTCACAATTATATCGAAATCGCAATATTTCATTTCAAATCTTACTTTTTCAATCTACTTCTAGGTGCAAAATTTGTCTATAAAACCTCCCCTATTCATACTTATTACCCCATTGCTGCTGTTTTCATGTGTCTGTATCTTGTGCTGTACATTAGCAGGTGCTCTGATAACTTGCCTTCTATGGATTAAAAGGTAATCGTTTCGAAAAACTCTCGTGATCACAATTTTCCACTGGACTTCAACCAGAACATCTGCAAGTTCTTGATCAACGTCATAGAATACAAATATTTCATAGCAATTAATTCCCTTTTATGAAATTTTTAAATTTTCTGTAATCGATTTGCGTCTAGAGGTTGAAATATCTATTGCCTCACATTAGTTAAATTCCCGTGATGCGTGTAACCCGCTGAGCTAGTGCAAACCTCTTTTTTTAAAGTTTATTCTTTACAAGCCAATATCCTTAAATCTCATGGCAAAAAATGATATGCTTTAAGAGTATCCTTAAAATGCTGTGAAAATATGATAATTCCTGATGTATAATTTATTTCAGGTCTACTGTTACAAGTGGCTGCCAGACTTAATAGGGCCTCCAAATTTTATTTATTATTAATTAAAAATTTAAAAAATTTGGCCTGTAATCCCATGCAAATCCATCCTCTTATTACGTTAATCTACACCTACGTTCTATTGCCTGTAATGATGGTGACGTGTTTGGAGCCAACTGAACACCTCATTTGCGAAACATCATTATTTCAAGATAGACAAATACGATAAAAGATACATTTATACCCTCTTGTGACAGGACTTACGGTAAGCAATTGTCACTTCAATTCCATTTTGACTTCAGTAGTTGATCTACTAGCTCATGTTTCGGTTAAATATGATTGAAATTGCAAGATTATAATCTGCATGGGTAAGGAAAACTATATATATTAACTAGCGTCATTCTTAGCTTATTTCCCCCTAGTGCTTCATTTATGGACTATAAGCTGGCACATAAAGATGTGAAATATCTGGTTTGTGACTCAAAAGAGCAAGTACCTGTTAAATAGCTGGATCTGATTAATAGACCAAAAGTCAGATTTCTTCAGCGAGCGAAGGAACCTGGTTCCTATTCCATATCTACTATCATACAGATGTGGTGTGAAAAGTGCAAGGGGGTTTGAAGCAGGGGTAGGCAGCGAGAAAAATAAGAACTTTACATTAGAAGAGAAGTGGAACGATGATCTGAATTAACTCAGAAAACTAGAGAAAAGGCGTTTAATTCTCCCTATAGATACAGATATCAGAGGATAACAAATACAAGTGACTTGGTCTCGAATCATGATATACCCGTTGTACTCTGTTGTCAACGTTTAAACTTAACGGTAGTTTTGTTCGGTGAAAATTGTTTTGAAAGATTATAAAAGTAGAGAACACTGCAAAGTTGATTTCAAGATTTGTTATTTAGTACTATTATTATTATAGTTATTAAGTGTTAAATTATGAAAACGGGACTTTCAAGATGATAATATTGAACAAGTAGTTTAGGTTTTCACTTGGAGTGGTTTTAAAAAATACATAGCATCGATTAAAAACATGGAGTTGACTATCATTTTGCGCTTCTGTTCAGTAGATGCCTTTTCATATCTGGCATCTAAAATTACAATCATTAAAAATAATTTTGACATACATGACAATAACATAAATATTTACAAATAATAAATAACATATACACAATTTGTTAAAAGTTAGTTCTAAAGACAAGATTATCAAAAACAGAAAAACATAAAAGGAAATTTTTAGTGGATGCTACCATATTTCTCCACTCTACACTAATGCCATCGAAGGTCTTGGGCATGTCTATGAAATACGAAGTAATAAATTGTTCTTTGGCGATAAACTAATGTATATTGTTCATTAGATGAGGCTACTTCTTTGTCTTTTGAGATTCCTTTACATTTAAAGTAAATTTTTGGTCTCTAGAAAGTTTCTGTAGCTTTTGTTTACAATAGTGCCGGCGATATTGACTTGTAAAAGTGAGGGTTGCAAACAAGACAGCATCTGCTGTCAATATAATGCATTAAAATAGTTGATCTAGGAAGATTTCCGATTGCACCCCTTAAATCCTTTAGTAATATTACAAGTAGTTTCCATTCTTTTCAGCTGTTAATGTAACTACCTACCTACACAGAAAATATTTATAATCATGATGCTTTCGTGGTCCACAGAATAATCAAGTCGCTCAGTGTCATGTTACTCAGTGAATTCACCAAGAGAATTGAATTTGTTCTTGGTAAACTATAAATAGGAGAAGAAGAGAAAAAGACGTCAGGGTCCCTTCTAGATTGGATAGGTAGAGAACGCAAGGAGAATGAAGAAGACAGACGTAAATACCAAAAGTAAATCGAGAGATGAAATCCTCGAGAAAGGAAAACCTTCATGGATGAGGAAGAGACAATCTAAAAAGTTTGTGAAAGTCATTTGTTTCAAGACGCATTACCGGATGGCAAAAGAAGTGGTATAACTTACGATTTCCAAAGTATACATTGCTTGGTTCTATGCCGTGGATTAGCTATGTTTCGCAGCTTTTCAAGATAGAACAAAATCATGGCCGTTTCCTTTAAAAATAATTGTTTTGTATTATTTTGATGATCCCAGAAAAATGATCTCTTTTTGCAATTTTAGTACACAGGTCTACCATAGTTTGATTCATGTTAGCGGTGATTTGAACAGATCGTATCTCTTTCGTTTATTACCGCCTTTCATGGACGTCTAAGCGATGGTTTTTGGCATCGATTTCGCTCGATTGCTTATCAGAGGTCAGCGATTGTGTGACGTGAGTCTTACGGTAAGTTATCCAAGCAGTATTAACGTCACTTGTGTATTATCGTTCCGACCAGTCGACGTCTGAGAGGTTATGAGTCATAACGTTGGGTTTACATTGACTATAATCAAGTTATCGGATCTCTGTTGCTTTATATCGTATGTGGTTTACTTTGCAAATACAACCATGCAGGTTGCAATCAATGAAGGCTACGGTGATTGATAAACTAATTCTTGATTACATAATACAACATCAAAACTTAGAACGAGTCAGATGTTAATCCGAAAATCGAATTCTAAGAGTACAGAGATGACGTCTCACTAAGCTTATAAGGTTTTTATGATATTTTCTAAATTTCAATTCAGAGAAAACTGTTGAAATCGATAAATGATCATCATAACGATAGTCGATGCCGATGTATATAAAGATATATAAACTCAATAAACATAAAGTGCTTACGGCGTTGGCGGGAATCGAACCCAGGATTTCCGTCGCCGAAGATGAAGACTTTACTATAGTACTAAATAGTGCAATAGTAAATTCGACAATCCTGGAAGTCGATCCCGAATTCTCACCCTTCCAGCAACCTAATTTTTTGTTTTGCTGTTAGCTTCATCAGTGCCATTTCATTTATATAAGTACTCAGGCAGACACACAAGAAGTCATGAACTCAATAAACATCAAATTTTTACGGCGCTGGCGGGGATCGAACCTAGGATCTCCCACCCCGAAAATATATAAATGTATACATATATTTACAAAAATAAACATAAATACTCAATCCGCAGACAGAACAGTTTCGCCCTTTAAGGGCTCATCAGTAGAACAGAGCATTGAGACTAAATTTTAGCTATGTAACTAGCAAAGCTGCTACAAAGCAATTTAAAGAATTCATATGGCACCATACCAGAGTGCTCAAACTGCGCAAGCACAGTGAGCAATGCATATACGTAATGTATATATATATAAATGTATATACATAAATATGTATTTAACCAAGCTGTGGTAAAAGGGAAAAGGACAATACCGCAGTTCCTATAGATCTACTTTAGTCCTATCCTGTAACGAGAAAGAAAAATCTTCAATTACACTTCTATTAATGCCTTACTGTACAATTACGGGGTCATGATATTTGTCCTTGTATCTATCGGCAATTAAAGAATTTCTCTGCAGGGATTTCCAGACCAGCTCAGATCATTTAATCAATAATGTGCCTTTCTTAGCTGTTGTAATTGTCTACTTTTCGGTAATGCACAAAGGTTACATTTGCGCCTGCCTTCATTGCACGATTTGGCAAGTTTTAAAATACTCCACTTCATGTTTTGCTGACTGTTACGCTGTTTTAAATTACAAATATGTTTTGACAACATAGTCTCAAGCCTGCATTTTACCTTCTTAAAAGATGTAATGTGGCTTCTAAAGCCTTCCTTAACTTCGGCACTATACTATAACCCTAAACCTAACCCTCACAGTTGGTACGACGTACGTCTATTGTTCAGGAGCCTGATTTCATGGTTGTTGATCTCAGCACGAATCGGGATGATTTTTAGAAAATCTGTGACAGTTGAACAGATTTACTCCCGATTTTGGATGTCGTGACAGTGCTTGAAAGATGTAACGTGGACGCCTTGAAGTCGCGATGGTAAGCATGACTTCCTCTAAAGCAGAAACTACATTACTGTTGGGAGCGTCTTGTAGGAACACTCTGTAGGCGTATCAAAGAATAATGCCGTGAGTTTTATTGGCAATTTTAGCATAGTCAACATTTTTGATGACAAACGAACCAGCAAAATGACTATCTAGTTTCTCATGAAAGGCTATTATTCCATCCAGATGAATGCAGCCGGCAGAATCTAGGTGATTGCTTATTTCCTATTCTCAAATAAGGTTTCCTATTTAGCTTCTCCTACTGTTTTTAAAAAAGATAAAATCCCAAACAGTGTTTTGTGCTCAAAATCGTCGATCGTGTCGTGGAGGCCAATTACACCTACGACTAATCTTGTGTTGGTCACGTGACTGAATCGTCCCTAAATCGGCCAGACAAATCGTAGCGTGTAAATCAAGCTTAAGTAACAATGGCTTGTTTCATATGAAGGTGAAAAATGTATTTTAAAGTTACCTGAAATCAGCAACGATTCATTAATGCTTTGACAACACCCTCTAATACAAAATGAGCCTTAGCGGTCGTATCAACCATTTTGCTATCTGTGTACGTAACACCTTAGGCGGATCTCCACTAGATGATTTTTAATGACTATTGTTTGCAACACACGCTCAGTGATAAGCCTTTGTTCCAAACCATTACCTAAAAGTAGAAGCTCTTTTTACGTTTCGTAGAGCGCGTGACGATCGTCGGATTTTTGATCAGCAGGCTTGGAGGATTGTAAACTTGAGCTTAAATTTTAAATTGCTATCCGTGAAGATGAATCAGTGCCGAGCGTAAGCAACAACAAAGGATCTAATTTTGATAATCAGGCAAAGTATCGTGAGAGCAGAGTATAGGGCATTTAAGTGAATAACTTGACAAAGTTAAAATATGTTCGTAAAATTTTTCCAAGAATTCAGATTTCTGTGGGGCAACATCGACTTAAAGTATTCATATAGAATGGTGAAAGTTTATACAAGGACTTTATTGTCTCGACTATTAAATCCTCAAGGTAAGTGTTCTTAATGGATTCTCTCATTTTCGTCACACGCTGTCAAAATAGCTGGAAAGGTAAGGCTTATCAACATTTCCTAAGTTTCCGGTATCGCCCTAAAATACGTGAAAAAGATCGATGAACATGCAGACGTGCGTCACGCACCAGGAACCTGTATTTACCTTTTTGGTTTCTTCCACTATATAGCCTAATATATTTAAACCGGGGGTGATTCCTATTCCTGTCACCTTCCCTGGTCTATAAACTTACATCAGAATCAATTTCCTTTGAAGAAAAACGTACTTTGCGAACTCAATGTATTTATTTACTTAAGCGGTTTTTTGCTCCTTTTCTTGTGATTAGGCAATGAAAGTAATCTCTTCAATCGCAATATACGACGTAGCGAACTTTTAAGAAAGTTATTTACAACCTTTATTTTACATTTTAGATACATCACAATCCCTTTACTTACAATTTTAACTTATCCCGATACAAGTACATTTTTATGATGCTCCTTTCGTTTTATCTTTTCAAGTTTCGTTACATGAAACTTTTCCTTAATCAAAAAATGCGCATACTTCTATTTCATTTCACGCCAAAATAAAACATTAGGGGGAAGATTTTTCATATATACATAAAATGATAGAATTACATCTTTCTCCTTATTATCTTCAATGTCCTTGTGCCCCTGTCTGATGAAAGTGTCAACTGCTGTAAAGTCAAAGATCCGTACAAACATGAACTTGCTACAAATGTACATATCAACATCAAATTAAATAAACACACCTTCGTTAAAGAGGAATTTTATTATAAATAAATAAAAACGTTAAGCATTTCTTCATTCTACTACTTACCTATTTTACCCTATCCCCCAATTAGCCCAAAACTAGTCCAATCATCTAAAAATAACCCTAAAAGTAAGCCTAAAATATCCATTTTACTCTACGGCTGATAAGCTGCACTTTGTCGAATGATATGACTAATTCCCATCCTACTCTCATAAGGCCCTGTCTCATGACTTTATTCTTTCCGTGAATTTGCCAGATTTACTGAGAGAACTGAGCAGAATGCTAACTCTTCCATCGTTCTCTGACACATTTCCCACTTTTGCACATGCCTCATTTTTGCCACGTAAATAATGTAGTAAATAGTGTCTTTGTATAAATCAGCGTAGCTTCTCAGCAGGATCCTCGTCATCATTGCAAGGCCAATATCAGAAATGGTAGTCACTAGTCACAGAGATCGTCAGCATTAAAGTATTATTATTTCAAATTCTCTCTTTGAGATTTTCAGTGAGCTTTGAACAGACTGGCGTGCCAGACCGCATTCTTTCCATGTGCATGGCTCAGAAACACTGATCTCCAAAATAATAATAAACTGGATTTTGATGTCGTGCGGAGGAGGATTTAGAAAGAATGTGGCGAGTGTAGAAATAGAGTACGTCATTTCCATATGATCTTTTCAAATTTATTCAGTGGATGAGTGAACCAAGGATTGAGTATTATAAATTACTTATAAAATAGCTCCTTGCACTTAATTGTAAGATATCTTTCTTTTTAATCTAAAAATTAAGCTTAGTTTACGTTTTGCTAGAAAAAGCAATTCCAAAAATGAACTTTCGAGCGTGTTCAGGTACTTGTCAACTTCCGGTTATTATGCGACGACCCATGATAGTCTTACTCATACCATTCCTCGTAAACGCTTGTTAACAAAAATTGGTTCTTCTTCTCTCCTTAAGTTTGTATGGAATTAGAAAAGAACTAACTTAAAGGAATATAAAAGAAAGGGGACTTAATAGATTTGTTTTCATTGTTTTAAGGTGGTGAGAGTATGGCAGCTGTTGAAGTTGTGCATTCCAAAGAGCAGATTTGAACTGCCACGTTTGACACAAATATTGGATGTACTTCAGAAATGATTCCTCTGCAGAAACTGGAAGTGCACATTGTGTATCTTTCTCTGATACTGTTTTCGCCGTTTGGCTTCGACTTGCGGTTCTATGTATACTCGAAAGATATCAGCATTGATAAAAAATGTAAAACAGTTACCATCAAAAAATTGGTCATTATTTTCTCTTATACTAAATAGGTCTTGCTCAATGCTGAAGCGGTATGATCTGTGTTTCAGAGTTTCCTCTATGTCCTAATGCCGAATAAATCACTTACCAATCCTACGAATCACACTTAGAAAGTTCAATTTTGCCTGATATTGCTTAGAACACGACGTAGCTCTACTATTCTTTGATTGAAGGACCGCTAAGCTGGTTAAACTGAGGATTTCACATATGTTTAAACCTTCATAAACGATATTAAATTCCTATGGTATACCTACAGTGTGCCGGTCACTCACTAAAAAAATCAAGACTTTAAACTGCAAAGGCCTGCGAGCTTTGCAAAGTGCCACCTCCAAATATCCCTTTTTTCAAAATAGAGCACCTTTCCTGTTTTAAGTCTATTTTATCACCAAACATTGTCTTAATGGACCAGCCTACCATGAATATCTGATCAGCTTTCTTTAAAAGTAGGTTTAATCATATCAGTAGTCATACCGATCTCATGGAAGCTGATCATCAGTCACAAATAGATGGCTTTGAACTGATAGCAATATCTACGAAAGAATAGTTCCTATCTAAAACAGGCGAGGCATGTCTTTGCACGAAGTAAATCGGTGTTGATAAACAAATTTTTCTTGCAGTTCAAAACACGATTCTAGGGTACTCACAGTATGTGAGGTGTTCCAGATCTGTCTGCTGCCAACTGGAGTTTTGCGATGGAACTAAAATTATATCATCTTATGTAATTAGCCATGTTTTGGATAATAGTCATGTGACGTAATAGGAAAGATGCTGAGGGGGGCACTTGTGTCGGCATCTTTTCAAAATTACGGGCAATGTTGCGGGTCCCTATGAGCAGTTCCGGTTGTCAGTACAGATGAAATCTATACTAATGAAAGAGAATCTATGTGTATATTTTATATGTATGCTTTCTTATTGTAACAGTAATTCCCCTCTACTCAGTATCACTGTATTTTTACTTGCTGTATTACTGTTTGCTTCTGTTCTTGGTACCTGTCCAATCATGTCAACCCTGTGTGCTGACCATGTGTAATGTTACTTTCGTATGTTACTCTGTCACATTTGTCTGCTGTACTTTTCTGTGTCTCTACATTTTCTGCCTGCTTCATCTTTTGTCTTGTGTGTTTGTCTCAGTTTGATTGGCTAATTTTTATCCATTGTAAATATTACATAAAAGTAACTTTATGACGCTTGTAAATCAGATGTTGTTTGGATTTCAGGGAGTTATGAGTTTTGAAAGCCTGAAGGCTGTTGGAATTTCAGGAGTTCTTATTTCGGTTTTGGATCTTTAGAACCCGTAGTAACCTGTCTGTACCATTACATTATGACTATCTCACTTTATATCGAATATGCATGAAAGTGTGCCATAGAGATGCTGAGGATCCTAGAATGTGTTGATCAAGAAATTCGGACCTGGTCGCAGTTTATTTCCGGGTGCTACGTCCAAAGGTGATATATTGGCATCCAAGAAATCTTGTCTAGCCCAGAGCTCTTTAATGAGAGGCATATAAAGTGAAGCGCACCTTTATTTTTTATAATGATTGCAAAGGCGATATTTTAACCTCAAAAAACAAAACACAACAAAACTAGAAATGTAGTCTAAATATATTGACATGTACTTTTAATATTCCTGTAATACGTGAATAGGTACTAATGCACATTGTGTCATAGAAAGTACGCAGTGAAAAACTATGAACTGTCCTTCATCTTTCCAGTGAGATGCATAATGAGAAAGTGACTTGTTCATTCTACAGAAAAAGAACACAGAACACCGGTAATGATATTGTCCAGTGTCCCAACAAATAGGACTTATTTTTAATTGAAAACGGCAAATTGTTATTCATCACGTGGACGAAACATTTTATTGCATCTAATTGTATCGCAATAAACCACTGATGTCTGAAAAATATTGGATCGTGCAATCCCAATGTTTCCAACAGCGAAAAAGTGTGGTCACGAATACGATTGCCCAGAAGTTAAAGTAGCGCGGGAAGGTCCGTCATATTACATAAAATTGCTTATAAGCTTTATTTGATGGGTACTAAAATGGCATTTAACAACTGACCTCGCTTTGAGACTAAAATACTCCATCCAGTGTTTTTAGAGATCAGTGCAGTGCACCGCGAGAGCCTCATGTTTGTCACCAAATAAAGGAGAGTCAGTAGGTAAGTACGTGAAAATATGTATATCTCTGCAACAGCTTAGTACCTTTTAACGGATCTGAAAGAGATTTCGACTGGAATTTTCTGCGACACACAGAACACTGACGAAGACATTTGAGCCTGATAGCAACTGATTTCATGCTGGTATGACCAAAAGTAGTGTCCGGGCAGCCTAATAATTCGGTATGCTTTGAAGGTTTTCTGTGATAGGCACAACAGGTGAAATATATTTCTAATACATTTTATCGGTAGCAAAGACATATATTTTAACTTCAAGGTAAGTATTTATGAAAGTTCAAATGTACTGATGCTGACACAAGAAGACTAGAAGCGTCGTCTATGATCGGGCCAGTAGCAGTCACAGAGTAGGCTTACACGATGCTGTAAGGAGGTAGAGTTTAATCAAGTTAGTTACTGTTAGTGGAGGTATTTCCGAAAATAATAAAGACCAAAATATAAAATAATGCTCGGTTTATGGCAAAAGATTTTTTATCTAACATCTTTGAATAAAAAATATTTTCTAGTGGCTCAGGCATTCGTATCAGTAAAAAGTCGAGGTAGTTGTAGGCAGTGGCGGCTGGTGCCTTTAGTCAAAAAAAGGGGGGAGACAATAATCACAACAAACCACACCCAAATGCCACACCCTATTAAGTCGAAATTTTGTATCTAGACAATTAGCAAGTTTTCATGCAAGCTACTCATACTGCTGTTTTTTAGAAAACCCTAACACTTTGTTTTTTCTATGTTTAAATAAGTATAAGCCTCTGTTTTGAAACAACTACGGAGTCAGGTAAACATAATAGCCTATATCATTGGATAGACTGGTTCCATGAAAGTAGATGTTTTAACCAGGGCTTAACTGAATAGGAGTTATCAATGGCCTTAGAATCATCCAAATGCACAAAATCATCACTAACTTTATCCATTTGCAAGTTCTATCCTCCTTTGGAATAATAATAATGTAAACATCACCATACTACAATAAATCGAAAGTGAATTCTTGCGCGATGCGAATTTTAAATTTCAGAATGTGTTTCTTCTCTGTTAAATGTTTTAAAATATATTTTCGGTGAGTATTGTTTGCCTTGTAATTTGAAGTTCTAGTCATTTGGATAGCACTTTGGCATTGCACTTGATTATTTGATATTACCTCTTAACTGATTGGGCATGTCTATAGAAACATCCTGTTAGGAATGGACACATTGCTTAAATTGTATAGGAATATATTCTAAATACAAAAACAGAGCCAACAGCCCTCCCCCCTCCCAAGAAAATTCTCTACTCTTCTAAATGAACTCCCTGAAGTTCTTAAACTCTAGCTGTTGAAGATCCAAGAATCAAGATAAGTTATGTTGTCTAGTAGTATCCTATCACTGTACTTGGATAAAACACTTGGGTAAATAAGCCCCAAAGTATAACATACGCTTTTCAAGGGCTGACAGGTGGGCTGTTTGAGAATACCGTAAAATCTCGAATATAAGCCTCCTCGAATATAGGCCCCTATAAACTAACCAAAATATCCCTCCGAATATAAGCCGGCCCGAATGTAAGCCCAAGGCTTACATTTGGGATTCTGTGTGTATAGCTATGATTCAATGGAAAGCATTGTTTCCTGAGGAAGCATAAATAAAAGGACTTTTATCTTCTGTTCTGAATGTCTTACTTCTTCACAAAAACTTTGCGTACATTAAGTTTGTCCTTTTTTACCCCATGTAGCTTGTATTTACATGGAATTTCTATTCTTCCCCCTTGCGTCCATGCTCCTTCTGGAGCAGCACGGCTCTCTCCAGTGACTTCAGCCATGACCCGACTGATGGTACCACTTCGCATTAGCGGAGTAAGTCTTTGCTGGTACATTCTGGTGCATGTCCGATAACAGTACGGTCTAATCGAATGGCTCTTATCGCATTTTCTCTGGCACTGTGGACATTTTCTGGATCGAGCTGGCACACAAATGTTTCACCCACCAAACTCCCGACCTGTAAACATGGTCTCCTTTAATAGATGATGTCAGGGAGATAAAATAAATATCTTCGGCATTGTTATTTCTCTTGAATAACGTTTTTGTTTGTTTATGAAGAGAGAGAAAGAATAGCATCGACTTCGTTGTATTGTCATTCCTATTTATATTTAATAGCAACCGAGTATTTACTTTTGTTCTTTTGTAAAGTTTTATTAAATTATTAAATGTTGTTATTAGTCTCTCTGATTAGACACCGAATGGTGAACTTTTTGGAACACACAAGTCACTTGTTAACCCAGAACACCCTTGTAGTATAAGCCCCCTGTATTTAAGCTCCCCCCAATAATGCTCACCAAAAATGCTTACGAACCTCTATAAGCCAAGGGCTTATTTTAGGGATTTTATGGTATGTTGACAAGCAAGTGCTTCTTAAGGTATTCAATGCAAAAACATGCAACATGAGACTTGGCAAAATCCTCTTTAACCTTGGTTGAATTGTCAAATCGTTAACCTATTCAGAGTCTTTCGATCGCCAATTTCCATTCCAATGTCAATGACGAGACGTCAGTGTTTGTAGAGTAATCATAACAAACTTGAACTAGAAAGGCGAATTTGGCGAACGAGTGGAAAAAATTATAGGCTGAAGTGAACTATCGTAGTCAATGAGATCAACTGACCTTAAGTGTATCAACCGTGTGGTTTAAATGGAAGATCCTGTCAACTGCGACGATAACAGGGAACAGCAAGTACATTTTGGGTAAAAGAAAACAGAATGGCAGTCATTCACGGGTGTAATCGCAGAGTTTACTCATGACTATCTATGACAGTGGACGTGCCGACATTTACTTGATGCTTTCAAATCGACCTTTAACCTGTCTTCCCTAAAAGTATCAGTATCAGCTCTTGAAAGTATCAGACAAGTGTAAACAATATTTGCGTTGCTTGTTGTCTTTTATTATAACGATACAATTTTGAATGTGACAACTATTGACAGTAAGCCAGGCCTACAACCTCGCTGAGACAGAATGATCAAATGATGCACCCGAAACTCCGTGTAAACATTGTTATCTTATACAACAACTACATATGATGGTCACAAAAAGCGCTGTCGTGCGGTGTGCAAGAAAAAACGTTTAATCTATTCATACCTTCTAACGTTGCAATCTCGTCCTGCAGTAGATAAGTTGACAAAAGGTCAATCTGATTTCATGGATTCTACACACCGTAAAGCCACATCTCCACTAGACGATATTTACGACGATCGCTGCAGCAATCATGGTTACGCATGTGCAGTTAGAATTTTCTTCATCGCTGCAGCGAAGTAATTCGCGGGACGAAAAGTAGAAATCTACTTTTCGTCTGACGATTTTTTCGCAACCTCTTTCTGGCCTTAGCTTCTTCAGATCAGGCATTTTATCATGGCGGTGAGCAGCAATGCGACGGCTTCTTATTTACAAAACATCTTGAATATGATGTAAGTAAATAACCAAGACTGGCTTGTAAACCCTCGGCAGCAAAAAGAGGAAGTAGTAACGATAGAGAGTCACCACCACTAGAAGGATCGGAGGAGACAGCTCCTACATTATAAGAATATTTCTCTACGTTGCTGCTCTTGGGATGGCATTGAGTCGCAAAAATGCCAGTGTTTCTATGGGAAATGTTTGCACCTATTTGCTCTTTTGGAAGTGGTGATTAGTTGTACGCCAACAAATACATTATCTTCCTCCCGTTTGTTTTTATATCTTATGTCTTTGCTTCTATGATATGCCACTTGCTGCGGGCCTTGTGTACATCTCCGTACTTCTTTTGGTAACAAAGAAAAGAGGAATTTTATAAATTGCTACTATTTTAACATGATTTGTGTAGTTTTGACAACTGATATTTCCAAGCACTCTTTGTACAACTTTTTCAAAAATGGGATAGGCATTTCACTATTTCAACTCTGCGTCATAATAATGACTTTAAGTAAAACAAATCCAGCCACAGATTATTTAACACTATAATGTGGTTTGACAACTTATTCTTTTAGTAAATTACGCTCTATAAACCTATTAAATATTTAAATATATTTTGTATCTGGGGTTTGCCTCTGAGCGTAACATTAACACGTTGTGGGTAATGGGAGGTAACCCATACTTGAAACAATTCCCGATTACCTCAGCTTTGTATCAATGCCTGCCGCAGCATTACAAGGACTCTGAAAAGCTATTAAAAATAACTTATTGATAGTTTCGAGGTTTAAAAATGTTAGGAGATTCCGGTTGATTTGCGATGTTAATAATATGTCTTGTCAACCTGTTTACGGTGTTGTGAAGTTCCCAGCCAATATTTTGTTCGTGATCTTGTCACTGTTGCCAGCAGTTGTTGGAGCAATAGGAAATATACCTGTGTTGTACGTGATTGCAAGAAGAAAGGCATTACAGAATCCCCAGAATATTCTTTTAGCTGGTTTAGCTATTACAGATGTAAGTACGCTACTCTTTCAAGTTCCTTATACATTTGTGTTTGGATTTGGAGAACCTGGGGTCACTTGTATTTCGCGGAATATGGCCAAGTCTGTAGGATCATTTTTGTACGTTTCAAAGCTATCCGTTCTCGTCCTCATTTCACGTGAAAGATACAAACTATTTGCTGCCCGTAATACTTCATCACCAACGAAAATGAGGCAAACATTCCCTCTGCTTGTGGTAACCCTATGTTTTGCAGTCACCGTTGGCTGTTTGGTTGTCTATGACGGCGACACGGGGATTGGAAGGGCATTAAATTTTTTACATGGAGTTGGATGCTGCATTTACATCACTTTCCGTTATTGGAAGATCATGAGAAATCTGAAAGAAAGAGAGGATGAATTGAAGCAAAGTTCCAATTCTATAGATCGCGGATTATATCTTAATTTTATCGAAGTTCAAAAGAGTTCTGTCAGAACTATCATGATGATTTTTGGAGTTCTCATCGTGTCTATCTTGCCTTTACTGACTTCCATAGTTTATATTTCATATAAGAGCTCTAGAGAAAATATTTCTCCGTTTACCATCTTAGAGATCTACTCGTGGGCCACTATATTTTGTTTCGCTAATGGCGCAATACATCCTTTTATCTATGCAAGGAGGCACAGAGACATCGGAGATGAAATCAAGCAGTTGATATCCACTGCTGCATGCTGTTCAAGAGTGCAAACGAGAAGAAATATAATACATGTCGTGACATAACGGAGTATTGATATCAACCCCTATCAGCGTATCTTCAAATGACAATTTGCAACACTGTCTGGGAAGTAAAAGAAAAATGTGAAAGTTCAACTAACCATGTGTTGCAGGTGTGGATGGCACTTTCCCTCACTGAATGCCATCAAAACAAGTGCTGTTATACCATAACGACGTAATTTTGTCACAGACAAAGTTGATAAAGATCCGGAAAATCGATATGAAAATGGAGCAAAAATAGCCGTTGCAACATTTTTGAAACAATTCGTGTACCTTCTTTCAACTCAGACATATGTATATAATATATATATAATAAAATGCACCAAGAAAAAATTTGGTGCATCAAGTACCCTTTTACCTGAATGGAGACTATTGCTCTTCACTAAGCGATGGTGTAATTTCGACTTTTCTGGATGTTTCACCTTTCTATTTGAAAAAGCGTGTTTTACTAAGGTAACTTTATCATATTCCACTAAGGCAATACTGCAATATAACTCAGTTTCAGCCTTCAGGCATTCACCGTTTTTTGAAATATCGTCAATTATTGAAGGGGCTGCAAAGTTCTCCCCCCTGTTTTAATGTATTTCTCAGTACCCTGTGTAGAATAGGTTTAACTTTAAGTGACACGATACTAAAAATACGATAGCATAATGTAATGATGTTCTCACTTATTGAGATCCAAGTGTATCTAGAGGATTATGATGCTGCGTAAATATAAATCACTGCAACACTGTCTTCGAGAATGTTTTTATCAGACAAAGTATACTTGCTGTGCTTTTATCTATCTTTCCTTTTCACCACCACTTGCTGTTGATCAAAATAGTACAATGTCAATAAAGGATTTCTAAATAGGGAAAATAATTAGCCTTGATAAATGTTTTCTGTACTGAATTACTGCAATTAGCTTAATAGTTCTGGCCTTGAATATTGTACAATTACATTTAAAAAATGCGGAGTGAAGCAGGAAGAAGCAAATTCTACGCTGATGATTATTTACATCTTAGATTGCTAGACGCCTTGAAAATAAATGCTGAAACCTGATTTCTTACCAAGCACGGAATGTAAAATATTGGGAAAGTCCCCCTACTGTTTGAATCAGGACGCGAGATTCATTATGTTATTGGAAACAATTAACTACCTATCTGTATAAAACTGATTCTATATTAGCTATTACTTGAGCTACAACATCACTCAATTCTACCAGATATTTCAATAACAATGGGCCGTCATGCTGCTCCATTATAGTTCTTCAATTTTGAAATTGGTTTTTGAGAAAACTCAAATATCGTGAACTACTGGTAATCTCTTTCAGATTCTTCCTTTAAGAGCAATTTCAGTTTACATTATTAAGAACTTTCAAACAGGATCTGCACTTTTGGCCAAAATCTTCATTTTCGGCACATGACTTTGCAATTTACAGGTTGACGATGTCCTGCTGATCAGAAACATACTGGAAGGTTTATTATTTGTAATCAAAATGCCCTACTTCAAAACACGGGATACCGTCATTGAGTTTTCAAAATAGTAATTGGTTTATTATTTGTATCCTGAAAAGTGGTAACTTCATAGACACCCCTCAAGGACCAAACACAGAACTCTTGTATGTTCAGATAATCGTCCCGATTATAGTTACGTACATACATACATACATACATACATATATACCTATATATATGTTAATAAATGAAGAAATGCAAAGAGCCAAGTCACAATAGACATAGAAATCCAACCAGACTCTTTTATACATAGTAAGAAAACGTCAGCCCTCGAATCCAAACATGGACCGCCGACTTTGAGGGTGCAAGGACTCAGTTAACCCGTAGCATTAATCTCTCTCTCTCTCTCTAAATATATATATATATATATATATATTGTTTTAAACATCTCACTTAATAGATGAGGAACATAGGAAAGCACTAAAATAGATTAATCAACAATGTGATGCTCAACACAAATAATGTTGAGGGTATTGCAATTAATGATTATTTTGCATACATATATATATATATATATACAATATATTTTATATTGTAAGGAATGAATAGTGACAAAGATTATTTCGAAACGTAAAGAAGTTTGTTGCCTATGGCTATCAAAAA